>VTWG01007608.1:39511-145431 GCA_008817895.1 Anopheles fontenillei | reverse complement strand
GCCAGGCTCCGGTGGGCTGGCCATGTTGTACGCATGGAAACGGACGATCCAGCTCGTAAAGTCTTTTTAGGCCGTCCACAAAGACAGAGGAGCCGTGGTAGGCCCAAATTGAGGTGGCAAGACGGCGTGGAGGTGTCCGCCATTAAGGCCGGGATAACGGACTGGCAGACGAAGGCGCGAGACCGCGAGCGGTTTCGGACACTCGTGAGGCAGGCCAAGACCGCAAAGCGGTTGTAGCGCCGGATAAGCTAAGCTAAGCGCTATGGACTGTACACAATCAAAATGTTCATTCTTTATGACGAATTATATGATATTGAGGCCCAGTTTTGATGCAATCAAAGGTTGAAAACTGTTTCCTCTCATTTAACACAATAACTTGGGTAGGTTTAAGAATGCCTTAGTCACACATGACCGAGGCCAGATGTAGATGTCAAACAATAAGGAGAAACATTCACCAGCATCAGAATAGAAAAAAAAAAAGATCAATCTCAGGGACAAGGCTCCATGACTATAAAGCTTGTTAGATTAAACTAGAAATGGAATGTTAGTTCTACAGTGATAGTTCTCTGCTGGTGAATCTTTAAAGGACCGTTAACTGGAAGAGATATTCATGTTGAGGAAAAGTTATGAAAGTTTTCCTATGAATTTACGAGAAGAACCTGGCATACCAATATTTTTGTTAATTGTCGTCCAAAAATTCATCTTAAGAATCTCATATGCAGTAAAGAGAATATTCGCCTGAAGGAGATATTCATCATGAAAAGACATCAAATTATATAAAAGAAATTAAGCTTTTATTAGTTAAGAGGCTCCTGGTTTTGGGCGATGCGGATCACTTGGTACAGGGAAAACTTTGATCTTTTTTGTGTTGATGCTCGAACTTTTTCTGCAATGATTACCAACGAATGATAAAAACAATATTCTAAAGCACTCATCTGTAGTATTACTAAACATTTTAATTATTAAATAAATTTAATGCACCCTCTGCAAGTATTTGCAAGCTATGGCACAGAAGTTCAGCTGGTATCTAAGCCCTACCTTCACCGAAAGATCACCTCCACGAGATAGAATTATCAAAGCACTCCATGGAATGTGCGATTCCAGAAGTGCTCTCAAAGCGTCTCTCTCTATGTGTGTGCATGGTTCATTTCCATATCCATAGCGTGCCGTTCTCCCCATTGCCAAGTGTTCTTCTAGCTCTAGCTGGTGAAATTCCAACCGCTAAATCACCATTTCATTCCACGCTCTACACACGCCATTTCAAAGAAATAGGCAAAAAAGTGGTAAAATGCAAACACGCAAAAAAAAACAGCAAACGTCTAGCAATTATTGCAACCCCACACACAACAACCCCACGTCCGCACTGCTCGTTTCGTGGCGGCAGGCAATCGTCATCTAATTACGGGTGATGGAGGGAGGGCGGAGGCCACAGGGCTACCGGTCGCTGGCGTCGTCGGTTGCGTTTCAAAAAGGTGGGAAAAGATCTCAGATGCCGCACACGAGGGGGGAGGGAGTATGTCACTCCTTATCTCGCGTACCCTCGCGTTCAAAGACCGGTATGCCGACTGTACGGCGGCCGAGTAGCAGAGTAGCCCCGAAATGTCGCACAAATCGCCAAAACCAATTAGCGCTGACCGGTAATAAAGTGTCGTTCTGCGAAAATGGCGAGCTGGGCGTGTTACACCACCACACTACTTGAAGAGTGTGTTTAGGATTGCAAAAAAAAAGAAATAAAAATAAAATAAAACTAGGTCGACTAGTGTGGAATTGGAAAAAGAAAGCAATGTACGTAGGACGACATTTTTTGAAAAGAATTTCAACGTCAAATATCCCCTTCAGCTTCCCCCTTTAGCTGAGCGCTTTGTTAGTTTTGTCCCGATCATACTACGACATCTCTTCGGCCATACTGCTGCAAAATGGCAGCAGTTTTAGCCATCAATTTAACACAATTAGTCAACGAATAGCGGTTCTACCCCGTTCATCAAAGCGGACTTCAATCCGTACGTAGCACTCCACACACCATTCCAAACACACAACCCCAGCAAACAACCTCAATTAAGATATCAAGAAAGCTAGCCAATTAGAAAGATTACCGCCGATAGCGATCGACGACGTGCGCGCCACGATCAAGGGGCCCTCGATCGTTTGTGAAGCAAACCTCCCGGAGAGATACAGCGGGCCGCAGCGGGCAACATCGCGTTTGCGTTTGTGTGACACTGAAATTGTTCTCTCCCTCAGGCGGACATCTTTTCTCTCCCGTTCAAATGATTCTTGAGGAGAAATGTGACCATTTGGTACGTTCTGCGATTCTACCCGGAAGGCATGAGCTGCTGCTCCGAAAAAGGGACTCCCGTGGCCTGCTGCTCTTTGTGCGCTGGTTAGAATTGTCACCAGAGCAGAAGGTTTGGCAATTTTGCGCCCGAATGCGCATTGGCGCATCAACTACGCAAACACACCGCCTTCCACGGCCTTCTATGTAGCTAATGAGCTTTCCATGCCAGGCCCATATGTTCATCGCATTCTTCCGCTTCGGTGACTCTCTTTGTCGCCGGACCGAACTGCCCTTGTCGAGGTACAACATTCCAAGCGACCTGCAAAAGAAAAAAATTGTCCCATAAAGGACACTCAGTGGCCGGGGTTAGTGGATTATCTCCTTTCGGTGTTGAGTGTGTCCGCGGGCCGGCAGAGACAACAAACCCGGATGCGGTTCGATGCGCCCAAAACAGGACGGTGAAATTGTTTCACCAAAAACACACACACACCGTAGTCCTATTCCGGCATCGGTGTCGCATCGGTGAGGAAAGACAAGATTAGGGCTTATGCTGTTTACGAGGACACAGGGGACACACACACAACGGAGGACTGCAATCACGCATGAGTGAGCGATCTTCGGCCTTGGGAGCATATCATTAACGCACAAAACACAGTCACAGGGACAGTCAGTCAGTCCGCTTTGGTTTGGTCTAATCGCATACGGGAGCTTCCACTGTTCGAGACTTGCAACAGACAGCAGCAGATAATGAGCGGAGAATTTAGTAATTAGCAAATGAAAACATGTCTCGCTTCCACAGTGAAGATCGTCCCCGTAGATCGCCCGAAGGACACAAGCACAAGCGATCCAATGAGCGACAGCGGCGGCGAGTACGAAAAGGATCATGCGGATGCCACCTAGTAATCCACCTACCCACTGTTTGCTGACAGGTTTTCAATGGGAACCTTCGAACACAGCGGCAGCGAAATGGTGTGTGTGTGTGTTCGTTTGGTCGCGATTTTCGGTAAAGCCGTCCCAAAAAAGGATTACACTTGAGTCGGAACAATGCGAACTGGTTCAGTTTCGAGTGGTGCGAGAGGGGTTTTTTTGGTTCTAATTCTTCTTCTGGCAAAGCGCATTCTACCTGTGAGGTAACAATGGGTGGAGCTGGAGGGATGGATTGATCCAGTGGGACAAAACAAACTGATGTGCCCCCAAACAAATGTGCCATTGAGAGGGTTGTTTTGTTCGATGATTTGGGTGTTGTGTTGCGTTTTACTGCAAAGCAGGACTATTGTGCACTTGTTAAGGGTATTGGAAGAGGGTTGAGCCTTTAGGACTCTTGCCATTTTGAATTTAACGTATGCTTTTTAGTGTGACTTATGTTTGTTGAATAAGATTGAGATGAATACTAGTTTTTGGAATCAAAATTAGTACAATAGATGAGATGTTGAGGCAGTGGCGATTTTAACGGTAAGCAAAGTGTAGTAGGCTATGACTACCAAACAGTGGATTTTGCCTCAGCAGAATTTCGCTTCCTAGGCATAGTAGCCTATGCTTTCTTTTGTAATAAATCAGTTCATAGTTAACCACCAAACGAGCAGGTTGGCCTTTATTTGCTTTCCGTTTGAACTGTAACATTTAGCAACGAGGAAAAGTTCAGAAGCATCCCGAAGGTCTTTTTAGCGAAATCATCATATACCGTAAATGTCCCAAGAGGATCTGCGAAACGCCATCGTCCAGCTCACGAATCTCGTCGCGAAGCAGCAACAGCAGATCGAAAATTTAGCAAATCGAACTTTTTCGACGGCTGCTGGCGGAAACGAGAAGACAATCGAGTCGTTGGCAAATGGAATCCAAGATTTCCTGTACGATCCGGACGCAGGAGTTTTCTTTGATGCATGGTACGCTAGATACGAAGACGTCTTCATTCAGGATGGTCATTCTCTAGACGACGCCGCCCGTGTGAGATTGCTTCTACGCAAATTAAGCACCCCTCTGCACGATAAGTACGTGAACACTATTTGAAATGTACCACAAAGTAAGCAATTGCGAGGGGCCCCGTCGATGAAGGGCCTCGCGAATCTTTAGTCCATTATCTATAACAGTTGATAGAATATGGCACTGCAAGCAAGGAGGGCCCCGTAGGTGATGGACGTTAAGAAAAAACAAAATTTAAGTTGAAATGTTACATAATCAAAGACGGATGCCGAGTACCTCCCCGTAATCATGTACAGAGGGCTTAGGGCCCCCGACACTGTAAATCCGCTACTGTGTTGAGGGCCAAACTGGGACGCAGTGTATTACTTAACGGCGACAATCTCGAGGTAGTAAAACAGTTCTGCTATCTTGGGACGGTGCATACTATGGGCTTTACCGACTGCTGAGCTGCAGAAGACTTCGATACCGATTAATTTGTTTGGTAGTCCTCTATGGGCACGAGTCTTGGACCAATCTTGGAGCGGAAGATGCAAACGCTCTGGGCGTGTTTGAACGTCGTATCCTCCGGGCCATCTTTGGCGGTGTGTTCGAGCATGGGGCATGGAGGAGAAGGATGAACCACGAGCTTGCTGAGCTGTACCGCGAACCGACCATCCTGATGGTGGCGAAGGATGGCAGGATATGATGACTGGGGTACGTTATGAGGGTACTGAACTCATGCCCAACGAAGAAGCTGTTCGACAGCGACCTCTAGTTCTGTATGAGGTGCAGGGGAGCACATCGAAGTGGATGGCTGGATCAGGTGAAGCGAGTCCTGTCGGAGATCGGGTGTCTACATGGATGGAAGGCTGCCGAGCATCATCGAGAATTACCGCACCATGTCACGTCTATATGCTCTATCGTGAGCAGACCAACAAGAGAGAGAACGAGTGTGTGTGTGAGAGAGAGAGATATATGTGGCCTTATCACTGTGTTCTAGGAAAAAAAATAACGAGAATTGCAGTTCTTGATTTCTTTTTTTAAAGATTTGAACTGGTCAACTACATATCAGATTTAGGTATTAAGTTTCATTTGAAAGAACTAAGCAATAATGTACTACAATTTAAATTATAATTTGCATACACAACTTGTTTTAAATGTCTTCGGTGTTCAACGCTTTATAATAATCCATTTTCCACACAATTATAAGCCAAATGAAATGCCACGATCTTTTGTGAGACCGTTTGTCATGATCAACTGCCATTTCAAATCTTTTTTGCTAACTGTTGCTAGGGGTAGGAATGTGACGTTTATGAATAATAGGACAAATTATGTGAGCACTTTTATAAATCATTTATCCTTTTAAAGATCGTTACATTCTCAGATTTATTATAAAAAAACAGAAAAATGTACTTTTATCTCAATTTTATGCTTTGCTATTCTATTTTCATTCCCATAATTTATCGATTTCAAGCATTATTGACCGCGTTGGTCCCACTGTGCGTGACGAGGAATTTGACAGCGAAAAACAACGGAGAGCAGACAGAAGTAAAAAAAAACAACAATCACAACAGCTGAGGGACGGAAAATTTGCTACCTCCTTGTGTGTTTTTCTTGAATTGTGACGCAAAAACGAAAGCAAAGCACAAGCGTCCGCTGTTTCCCTATTGCTTTCCTCGCTTTCCCAGTGGGCCAGTGGGCATAAGTTTTCCGCGGGCGAATTACATCATGCAGCAGCGATAAAGGTACGCTTCCCTCGCTCTTGCCTCCAGTGTGTGCCAGCATCATAGCAGGCAAAGGGTGCTGTGTTGTTGGTAATGTATATACGCGGGGCGCATCGAATTTCGGGATGTTGATAAGAACCCAGCCCTCGGAGCAGTCGGGTGAAAGGGTGAACGGTGGAAGAAGCAGACAGAGCCTGAGTCACCCGAGGGACGGGACAGGAACAGTATGGAAGAGGAGAACTTTCAACCCATTGGAATGGGTGTACTTTATACGCTGCAGCAAGTTGTTGTTGTGTTGCATCGTGTCGAGTCGTGTCGAGATAGAGCCCTCAACCCCCCGACAGCCTCCCGACACGCCCGACCTCACCCGTCAGACGTCATCGCGGGGTGGGTCAATTAGCAGCGCACTGTGTTTTTATTGGCGTTTTTTTCCTTTCTCTCCACACCCCTTTTTTCTCTGGTCGTAGTGTGCGGTGAAACGGAAACTTCGCATAGCAACTGCAACAACAACAACAGCAACAGTCATGTTTGGGCGTACCGAAACGAACAAGGACAGTTTCCTCGTCCAAACGAAGGCAGCGCGGGAAGAGCGGGCCCACGAGCGGGCCCAGGAAGAGCGGCGGGACCGTTCGATACTGCTGCTGCAGCGCACCATCCGCGGCTGGCTGGCACGCACCAAGTTTCGGCAAAGAATTCTGTGAGTATTCCACATTGTGGTTTTGGTTTACGATCGTGTTTCATTACCATTGCTCTCTCCTCTCCATTTTCCAGCAATGAATTTGACGAACTGCTTCCACCGGTCACCAGCGTCGGCAAACCGATCGAGCTGAAACCGAGCCTGACAGTGTACGGTGCCGCCAGCCACTTCCTGCTCCAGTGGAAGGCGGAAACGAGCGCGCCGGAATCGGCCCCGCACCGGGAGCGGCTGGAGCGCCTGTGCCGCTATCTGGTCGCCAGCCTCGACTCGGACTCGCCCAAAACCAGCTACATCGGGGTGGCATTCAACAAGGAGCTCAGTCTGGCCTGGATACGCCACATCAAGAAGCTGCTCTACCGTTGTTGCACCGCGATCGAGCTGCTCAAGCCGGAGGTGCACAGCGACAGCATCACGTTGGCCTTATACCTGCACACGCTCGTTGCGTTCACGTCCATCAACAGCTGGGCCCTGCTGCGGAACAAAGCGCTGGCCGGGCTGAAGCCCGGCATGACGCAGCTGTGCGCGAACGTGATGGGCGATCTAGTGCAGAAAGGGTTCTACCTAACGCTGCGCAACGTGCTGGTGAAGGGCATCTGCCGGCCGGTGGTGAACTTGAAGCCCATCTCCCTGACCGCACTGGTGACGCTTGCCCTGCGGCCGCTCGTATCGTCCGGCTTCAGCGAGAACCTGCTCAGCCAGTTCCTCGTGCAGATTCTGTCCGTCCCGGGGATGATGATGCAGCTGGAACAGTACACGCCGGAGTGTCTGGTTAGCGTGCAGTCGCACGGGACGCTCGAAAAGACGCTCGATCTGCTGAGCGGCGAACAGTCGACCAAGTTTGTGGTGGCCAGCCTGCAGAACAGCAATCTGCTCGCACTGCTCGCGAACATTGTGCATCTGTACTATCTGGAGGCGCCGGAAAATGCGGCCAAGCTGGCGTATCCGGCATTCACGTTTGTGGTGACGCAGCTGCTGAACGGGATACTGAACAGCCTTAGCCAGGCGGGCGGTGCCTTCACGCAGTGGCACGAGCTGCTGGGGTGGTTCTCGCCCGGGAAGGATCGGCTGCAGCACGAAAACTTGCCGCTGATCAAGAAACAGATCCATCTGCTGTGGAACCATCGGATCGTGAAGCTGCTGCTGGGGGACAATTTGAAGGAGCTGGCGGTTGGGTACGAAACGATCGATTATCCGATCCCGAGCGGTAACAGTACGGGGAATCTGTTGAAGCGGGCGCTAACGTTTGAGCGCAGTTCGATGAAGGGCCAGCCGAACAAGGCGGGCAAAATGTACCGGAAGCTCGGTTGCGCGGAGGTTTCGCGCGTGGCGCTGACCTGCTCGATGTACCATGCGGCGCTGAGCGCGCTGTCGCAGCTGCGGCTGGACATTCTTTCGGGTGAGGATGCGTCGGTAAAGGCGAGAGGGGGAGGGAAGTGGACGTTTGCTAACTGTGTTTGTTTCCATTTGTCGCAGGCCTTTGCTACAATGACACCGTGCTGCACGATCTGTGGCTGCTGTTGGGATCGATTGGACCGAATTGTGGGCTGAAGGGGTTCATCGAGCTGCTGCAAGTCAGTCAAACGAACTATGCGCCACCGCTGCTGCTTCTCTCCCTGTTCTGTGACTGTATGACGCACTACGTGACGTAAGTTGAACAGTTTGCCCCACTGGAGTAGTGATGGGAAAAATGAAACTTTCGTCGGAACCGATTCTGGCTAGCTCCGAAGTTTTCTGGAATCGATTACGGGTAGTAGGTCCGGGAATCAGCCCCGGAATTGGTTCCGCAATTGGGATCGGTTTCGGAGTTGATTGCGGAATCTGCTCAGGAATTGGCGACGGAATCATTATTGGTTCCGGTATCTAAATTGGCTCCGGAATCGGAATTGGCTCTGAAATCGGAATTGGTTTCGGCATCTCCATAAGAAAAGACGTTTGGATTCAATTATGCTACCTATTGATAGCAACAAAGCATTAAAATTTACTTACAAACGATCCGTTCTCATGAAGATTCCCGGACTGATTTCGCTACTGAAACTTCTTATTTCAATTCAAGAACTGATTCTTATACTGGAGCTAATTCCAATTCTGGAGTCAATTCTGATTATGTTACCGGAAGAAATTGCGATTCCCAGGTCGATTCCGTTTTTGGAGCCGATTCTGATTCTGGAACCTATTCCGATTCCGGAGCCGATTTAGATTCCGGAACCGATTATGATTCCGTCGCCAATTCTGGAGCTGATTCCGATTCCGGAGCCGATTCCGATTCTGGAGTCAAATCCAATCCTGGAACCGATTCCGGGACCAATTCCGGAGCCGTTTCCAAATTCGATTCCATTGCCGCATTCAACTCCGGAATTAGCTCCAGAGTCAACTCCGGAATCGGCTCCGGAATCAACTCCGGAATCGGCTCCGGAATCAGCTCCGGAGTCAACTCCGAAATCGGCTCCGGAATCAACTCCGGAATCGGCTCCGGAATCGGTTCCGGAATAAGCTCAGGAATCGGAATCGACTCTGGAATAAGCTCCGGAATCGGCTCCGGAATTGATTCCAAACACGGAATCGGAATCGGGTACGTCCGATTCCGAGCTCCCACCACTACACTGGTCCTCTCTTTCTAATGGAATCCCTTTCTCTCTCTCTCTCAAACGCAGCATTTTGGACGATCTGGAAATGTACGAACAGCAAACACCGTTCACGCTGAACGACTACATCGTGCTGTCCCACTTCCTCAACACCTTCCTGTACCGCACGATACAGGACCAGATACTGGACGCCAAGACGGCCACCAGTGCCCCACTGTTCGTCTCCATCCACACGCTGCTGCTCTGCCTGTACCGGCGTGACTGTCGGCGGCAGTTCGCACCGCCCAACCACTGGCTGATCCGGGACATTCGACCGTCCCACTTTCTGGCCGACCTGGAGAAGGGCAAAAAGCACACCCAGATCTTGCTGCAAAAGATGCCCCACATCATACCGCACGAGGACCGGGTGCAGCTGTTCCGGAAGTTTGTGCAGAACGAGAAGGCGGTGCTGGGGCTGACCGAGTCGGCCTGCGCATCGCCCAGCTCCGCCCTGGTCACCGTCCATCGGGACCGCATCGTGGAGGATGGCTACCGGCAGCTGGCCGCCCTGCCACCGCACGGCCTGAAGGGGGTCATCCGGGTGCGGTTCATCAACCAGCAGGGGCTGGATGAGGCGGGCATCGATCAGGACGGTGTGTTTAAGGAGTTTCTCGAGGAAACGATCAAGCGTGTGTTTGATCCGTCGCTGAATCTGTTCAAAACGACCACGGAACAGCGGCTCTACCCTTCGCCGACGTCCCACATGCAGGAGAACCATCTGGCACTGTTCGAGTTTGTGGGGCGCATGCTCGGGAAGGCGGTGTACGAGGGCATCGTGGTGGATGTGCCGTTTGCGTCCTTCTTCCTGTCGCAGGTGCTCGGGCAGACGCAGCAGGCCCTGTACAGCTGTATGGACGAGCTGCCGTCGCTCGACAAGGAGCTGTACCGGAGCCTGACGTTCATCAAGCACTATCAGGGCGATGTGGCCGATCTCGACCTGACGTTCAGCGTGGACGAGGACGTGATGGGGAAGATAGTGACGCACGAGCTGCATCCGGGCGGGAGGGCGCGAGCGGTTAACAATGATAACAAGTAGGGTGGAAGACATTTTGCGGGTGAATGATGTTTTCACACGGGATTTTCCCTTCTTTTTTTGCAGAATTAATTACATCCACTACATGGCATACTTCCGCATGCACACGCAAATCCGCGATCAAACGGCCGCATTCATCCGCGGCTTTCGGTGCATCGTCAATCCGGACTGGTTGGCGCTGTTTTCCACCCCGGAGGTTGGCTATTTCTTAGTGCAATTATGACTTTCTATTGGAATTAAATGTGTTTTTTTTTAATTTGTAGCTCCAACGGCTTATCTCGGGCGACACATCGCCACTGGATTTGAAGGATCTGCGAAAGCACACCCAGTATTACGGCGGATTTCACGACGGCCATCGGGTGGTCGGTTGGCTGTGGGACATTCTTGCCAAAGATTTCACCGAGGAGGAGAAAAAGCTATTCCTGAAGGTTTGTTGGGGAATCTGTGCTCCCATGAATGTGACATTATTTACCTGTATTTCCTCCCCCTCATTTTTAGTTTGTGACGAGCTGTTCGAAACCGCCGCTGCTGGGCTTTGCACACCTGGAGCCACCCTTTTCCATACGGTGCGTCGAGGTGGGCGACGACGAGGACATCGGCGACACGGTCGGGTCGGTCATACGGGGCTTCTTTACGATCCGCAAGAAGGATCCGCTGAACCGGCTGCCCACCTCGTCCACCTGCTTCAATCTGCTGAAGCTGCCGAACTACCAGAAGAAGAGCATGCTGCGGGACAAGCTGCGGTACGCCATATCCAGCAACACCGGGTTCGAGCTGTCGTAAGCAGTCGTGCTTCCCTCCTTCGGCTGCCGAAAACGGGGCGGAAACCGGATATCCAGAATTTTATATCTTATGAATTCCGAATTGGAGGGGGGAAACGTATATTAAATCCATTAAACTGTGATAGTAAGCGTAGGATACTACTGATACGGGCTAATCCGATCGAGGAAGGGAGAGAGAAAGTAAACTCAGCAAAGAATGAGTACCCAGAGATGAGAATCTTAGCCCCGCGCACGTGTTTGGAAGGTATTTGGAGGCAAGCAAGCATTGTGCAATCCACTAAACAACAGAACAGAACAGAGATCAACACATTTTAGGTGCGACAGTATAGAAATTTCGCAAAACCCCAGACAGCCAGTGTGTTTTCGGTGTACCCAAATGTGTCCCGTTGATGTGTGTGTGTATATGTATGTGTATGTAAATCAATAGTAGCAACAGTAACGTATTGCGTTTAGTGTCTCTATGTGTAGCGAGGAAAGCATAAAACAAGGAGTCAAGCAGACCGAGTCAGATGAGGTAGGCAAAAGGGAAAACCGGTCGATCAGGCACGTCAAATGTGTTTATTTTATAAAATCAGTTTATAAAACCCCGTAGGCAGCGTAAAAAAAAACAATTGATAATCTAATATTTATACTCTATTTGTGTAACCAAGATAGGAAACTATTTTTTGAACCTGTGTGGTATCGTGTGTGTCTAAAAGCGAAGGGATGGGAGTTGAATGCGCAAACAGGAAGGTGGAACCGTTGTAAACGGTTACTGTATTCTGAAAACACATGCACACACTTTCTTAGGCTCCCGGTTCTTTGGTGCAATAAGTTTGCCGAACGAACTCGTAGTAGTTCGCTAGGAGGGTAGGGAATTGGAAAATAGGGAAAATGTGTAAAGCACCGCAAGCCACAGACAGGCAGACAGGCATAGGGAGAGAGAGCGAGTGCGGATGGATCAGATGTAACTGAAATCAATCATACATATTGGAACGTATATGGGTCCGAGTTTAAATAAATGATGTAAAACGCATGTGTGCATTTAAAAAAAAGTGTGTGTGTGTGTGTTTTTTTTTTCGGTTTGATTTGTGAATTTTGAAACGGATTTATTTAAAGTTGTCCGTTGAGATAACGCTTAAATAATCCTGCAGATGGCGCTGCTGTAGCTTCGGTTTCACAAACGTGTAGACAATGCTTCAGGTCAATTTAAAATCCAATTAAATTGATATCTGACAGCAGATCGATTTTTTTCAATAGAAAACAAACGATGAAATAAAGTTTCATTTAGTTAAAGGATGGAATGATAATTTTATCGTTAAAAATCTATAAAAAGCGAGCATTTCCCTGCAGATCACAATTTGACAGACAACGTCACCCGAAAAGATCGAAAGAGATAGCATCCAATTCGAACATGCTATGACAGCTCTCTTTCCCTCTACGCTTCAAGCACGTACGAACGAACGAGACAGGCAGCATGCTCGTAGCATTCCGCCTCGCTCACCCGCTCACGGGCGCAGCTGTCAGAACTGGCCCCAAAAGTGTCATCCGCACCAGAAGCGCTTCTAGTTTTTTGTATTATTGTTCCAGCACGCAAGGAGAGCGGACCTGTGTCGCTTCGTTTGGGAAATTGTAACAAACGGATCTCTAGAACGACGAACGACACAGAGACGGCCGTGCTCGTGCAACATAACACCACCCTTCTCGGTGCCTGCACACATCTCCTTTTGTCCAACTACGGCTCCGGAAAGGGCAACAACAGCACCACATCCCCGGTCCCCTAGCTGTGTGGTTGCGTTCTCGCGCGTGTGTGTGTGCGTGGTGAAGAATCAGTGAAACCACAAGTGCAAAAGGTGCGTAAGTGAAAATTGTCACCGTCCAGTTAAAGACACACACACACACACCATCGGCCACGGGAAGGAAAATGCACGCGTCGTAACCCAGGCAACCCAACCATCCAGGCAGTCAGGCAGTCAGCCAGCACAAGCAAGCTTTAGGGCCGGCAAAGGGAAAAGGGAGGAGGCTTTTTTTGTTGGTCGCTCCGTTCGCACACCATCCGTGTGTGCTGCGCTGCAATACCCTGGGAACGCAAGTAGGCGCATCTTCCTTGTGTTGGTGTTTGTCCGTTTTTTTTTTTTTATTCATCCCGTCCCTTTCGTGTGCCCCGTGAGAGCCCTTGGTGCGTGTCGGTGGATTCCCAATCCAGGGGAAATACAGAAAAGATGGAGGCAGTGGTGGTGGTTGGTGCTGTGTTAGTGTGCGGTGGTTGTCTAGAACCCTCGTCAAAAAGGAAATCGCCCATTGCTTTTGCCAGCGGCTGTGTTCGACTTGCGCTTGTGTATGTGTGTGTGTGTCTAGCTACGGCTGATTGTATGTAGTGCGTACAGTGTAAACAATATCTACCGTCACGATTGAGCTTAGTGTTTCGTGCGATTTTGCTAATTACCGTGCAAATGGTAAAGGAAAGAGCAAAGAAACAGCCACCACCACCACCACCCGTCTAGTGGTTTTTTTTACGCAACGCCATCCCTCCCCCCTCTCTGCCGGTCACACTGTGTGCGTGCGTGCGTGTATGTGTGTGCGTTCTCTAGTGTTTTCAGGGCACAAGACGCGCTCGCTCACTCGCTGTTGCTGCTGGTGGTGTGGTGTGCTGCTGTCGTAAATACTTCCTCACACACTTACTATCTCGGGCGCACCGTCTCAATCGCGGTTGAAAAGTGGATCACGCGGCGGAGACTAATTCGCGACCTTCGCGAGCGCACAAAGAGGGCTGTGTCTGTCACGCTGCCGTCGCCGTCAAACAGCTGACAAAACTATCTTTTTTTTTGTGTTGTTTGCTGCGCGTGTAATGCTTTCGTAATGTGTGTGTGTGTTTTGTACGGTGGAAGGAAAGCTTCCGGTTGCGCTAAACCAGACAGGCTGAGACGTGTTGTTTGTGGCTGTGTTGGAAATAGAAAGAATAATCTTCTGTCAAAAGCAATCATCGATTCGAAAGGGACAGCGCGTGTCCATGGTAACTGTGTGTGTGTGTGCATGTGCCTTTAATTCTACTGCTCCACTGTTCCTTGCAAGGGCCCGTTCCATCCAAGAACACACGGCTGGAAGAGGAAGCAGGGAAAGATATACGTACATGTGTTGGAAGGAACACGCGTGTGGTCTCGTCGGTGTTTGCGCTCCCGGTAACGGAAATTAGTTTCCTGCGCAAAGAAAGGGGAGCACCAAATCGCCGCTCAGTGCTCAATTACAATAACAAATAACACAACCCAGGAGGCGATTACGATTGTGTAAATTAAAACTTACCTGTGCGCTTTGTGTGTATCTGCTATCCTCTTCATTGTCGTCATCATCGTCATCATCGACAGTGTATTATTGAGTTGCTGCTGCTGCTGCTGCTGCGTGCCGATGGACCGCGGTGACTCAGACCAGCGCACGATTCTTGAGTGCAAAATTTCATCAGTCAATGCCATTGCGATTATTCCCTTTCTGTTCTGTGTATATCTGTTCTGTGTGTATGTATGTATGTGTGTGTGTGTGTGTGCATGCGCCCGCGTGGTAAATCATGCGTGAGCTGCCATGGTTCTCTATTGTTCCGTTCTGGTCGTGCTTCTTCACGCTTCCATTCTTTCTTAACCTTGAATCGCATACACACACACAAACACACTCGTGGGGGTTAACCTGCATCGCGAAATTTGTGCACAAATTAAAGGTGCGAAGCGAAAGTGCAAAGAAGAAGAAGAAGAAGAAGCACAGAATTCCTTCCAAACATCCAAGCAACACAAAAAAACGCGTAGAAGCAAAAGTGTCCATTTTGTTGCGCTCCATTGCAAGCACTCTGCGCTTCCTCATCGTTTTTTTGGGGGAAAAGTGTATTAAAACATGTTTATCTTTAAACTCGCTGTGCGTGTGTGTGTGTTTTTTATCATTTCTGTGAACAAAACGCATACAAATCCTTCTGGGTAGTAGATAACACGCGAAAAAGCGTTTTCCATAGAAAAAAAAAGTTAATCCCTTTTCCTTTTCCTCCGAATCTCAGCAAGCAGCGTGTGTGTGTTGAAGAGAGAGTGAGAAAAAGATAATTAAAAAACGAAAACGCCAAGCAAGCAAAGCCGTTCAAGAAGCAGTAGCCTGCTGCTACAACATTTCCGGAAGTGCGTGCGTGTGTGCGTGTGCGCGTGTGTGATTGTGCAATTGTGTGTTTGTGTGTGAAAGAAAGTTTCCAATTGTGCGTGCCGCGTGTGTGTGGCCGCCAAGTCGCGAAAGGGGAAAACACACAAAGGCAACAAACCCTTTGGCGCGCCCCTCCCTCATTGTTATTGTTGTGCTGTGCTTAGAGTGAAAGAGAAGAGAGATCGAGAGGGTGAGAGCGGGTGAGTTTTTCCGCGCGTTCCGCATTGTGTTCCGCGCGTACATTTTCCGGGGGGTTTTCCACGGAGTCATCGCGTAGAAGCGCCGTAACAGCACCGAGTGTGTCCCTACTACCCGCCTTGTCGCGTGCTCGTGATCGCGGAAGTGTGTGTGTGCGCGCGCGCGAGTGTGTGTGTGTCCGCCCCTAACTCCCCTTAATTCATCTCCACCGGTGCGTGTAAGGCGTGGGATCGGTGGAAGGCGGCTGCGGGTTATGCGCAACGGCTGAATGGCGGCTGTCGGTGGCCCTGCCAGGCAATCACGGGGGGTCTCCATGAGTGTCTCGATGTCGCTGGTACAAGGAGGAGCTGCCGGTGCGCCGCAGGGCGCCATCCTGGCCGCGGCCGCACCCTACTTCCAGCCGCCGGCCGTCCCGCAGGATGTCCAGCCGGACCGGCCAATCGGTTACGGCGCGTTCGGTGTCGTATGGTAAGTGTGAGCGCGTGTGTGTGATGTATGGAGACGATTGATTGAAATGATCCATTTATTATGACGTTTTCTTCTTCCCATCTCCATCGTTCCTCTCCTTTTTGCTGCGAATGCGTCCCGTTGATAACCTTCGTCCTTGGCAAACCTAATTCCGCTGCGAGTGTGACTAAGCTTGTTCGTCCACCTTGCACGGTTACTTCTGCTTGCTGGAAACTGATAAGGGATTAGCATTGGTGGGGCGCGTTTGGCGCTAGTTTGTTGCTGTTTCAATGTCATGTGTGCGCCCCAGGGGTGGCGAGATTGGCAGAGCCCTAAACCTCCAATCAAGAAATCAATCTCTCTGCCTCTGTCGGTCGGAGCAATCAATCTACGTTGTGTGGTTTGCTGAGTTAAATTTGGGATGCTCCAATTCCTGGGCAAAGTCTTGGAATTGATAAGTTCGTTACCGGTAATAATTGCACTTCACTCGTTTAATCCAACCAGCAAATGGAGGATCATCGTGGACTCGGAGCATCTAGTTTGCATTCGCTATTACTGTTCAGTATATTAGGGGTTGAGATACTTCAAGAAATTTGGGGACTACCAATACCAGTATCTTGACTAGAAAATGTAGCTTTAAAACAAAGTAGAGTTTGATTTAATCGCTGAAGTCCACTTATGGGGTCCTTTCCGGTTTAAGTTCGTAGGCTGAAATTTCAGCCTGTCAGCTGTTTGCATTGTATAGCAGTTTTTGAGCAGCTTAGAGCAGCACATACTCACTTAGATTATAATATACAGGTGGGCTTATCCCAAGGTGTATGAATTTAGAAGACTGATTTTTATCCCTTCTGTTTCTGAATGAAGATTTTAAGAGTGTTTTGAGTATTAATCAAGCCTCCAGAAAGCTTGTTTGAACAAAAGTTTTCACCCATCCTGTCAAAAAGTGATATTCAAATTTGGTTTGAAAAACATGCTATGAGACCACCTGGACTACATACACTTTGGTTATAGATTCCACCACGTGATCTCTTTAATGCACCTTGGGGTAAATGTAAACAACCCAGTCAGACAAATCGGACTTAATTTACCCCTATCTTACCGCTAAATGACCGGTAATTTAAGAGTAATTTAATGGTAAATTAGCAGTCGTTAATTTACCCATTCGAGCAGTTTTGACAGATCCTATTCCTTTCTCTATTTTGTTTTTATTTTTTTCGGCCAAATTGTTAATAAATAACACGAAATTTATTATACTACGGTTTAATGGTTATATTCAATCTTTTTCCTTAACTTGTACACACGATTACAATGTATTTTTTTAGCAAACTCGACTTGAACAGCCGCTTCACCCGGAAAAGGTGATGCACAAATCGCCGACGTCTTCTTCTAGTAACAGATCATTAAGACAATACTTTTTTTGTTCTAATTTATATCTTTTTACTGACAACAAACGACAACACTTCGTACCGCTAAATTGCTCTTAAATTACTTGACAGACACAAAACTGCTCTAATGGGTAAATTAACAGAAGGCTGTCTGACTGGGAACTCTTTGTTTTCGAGCAGGTACTCGAATCTAATTCTAGCTTTGAGACTAGAATAATCTAGACCGAAAATTGCAGGCCAGCTTTTTGTGTGGTTTTGTATGGAGTGTTTACATGATTTCAGCTTCCAACTGGCAAACTCCGTACGAAAAACTAACTAGAATCGTGAAGGGCCCTTATAACAGACAACAAGACGAAAAGCCATAGAAATAGATGTGTGCAAGTGTCCAATCAAGCCCAGGCAATCAGGCAAAGCATATGTGAACCTCTGTGTCATATTGATCCAAAATGTCGCCTCTTTAGACATCAAAGAAGTTACGCAGATATTCATCATTATTCAAGCAAGTAGTTGTCATGCTAAGTTTGTCCAGAGTTGTCCCAGTTGTCCCAACAATGATCTAATTTCATGATATATGTCTTATTGGAAGTTACATCAAAGTTGTCTTTACTCCCTGATGACGCATTGCCTAGTTCCCATTAGTTGGGAAAGACTTCTTGGGTAAATATGACAACCTACTGCTCCAATAACTTCCATTACGGTCGCCCAGCAACTCATTCTTCACAGCCCAGAAGAACAGAACAATTGTTTGGAGGCGCATTATTGATTTATTGTTTTAATTACGCTCAGTTACGGCTCGGGTACGGAAAGTTCAAGATAAAAGTGATCAATCTGCTCCCGCCAGACTTTATCTCCTACAGCGCCGCGTCCATTACAGTCATTATACAGGGTACTGTGCGCTCTTTACTTATGACGCTATCAAATTACGTTTTTTTCTTCTCTGTCGTCTCAGAATCGGCAAACGACGCAAATGGGAGGCTTTGTTTGTTTTATTCCAATTTCCTGCTGAATCTAATCTTCTCCTGCGTAATGAATCTTTCCAATACAATACGGCAGCAGCATGACGTCACCGAAATAGCCAACAGCGTCCGATAAACTGTGCCAAATAGTCGACCCTTTGGGAAGATTCCCCACGGCAAGACGGTGGTGTCCCGCGCGTTGTTTAACAAATCGAGCCAGAGATGGCAGAAACAGCAAACAGACACACACACACACACACACAAAACCCCCGAGGGCAACCTTAAAAATAGCGCCGGATCGATCGATTCCTTATTGGCCTTCTCATGCCCGCACCCTGGGCCTTTGCGGAAATTGTAAGGTGAAGGTTGCATGCTTCCAGAGAGAAACGGGGAATCAGCAATCGAGACACACACGGAGGCGCTGATAACAGAGAGAGGTACTCATCTTATTTCCTTCGCGCCGACAATCCGCTGATGTGAACGTGTTTTTTTTCGGACAAAGAGCAAGACAAGACGAATCGCGCGACTGATTGAGAAATTGGGACACGGCCCCAACGACGGCCTCTTTGTGGCACGGGGTGTGTGGGTACAAAGGTGTACACAGTACAGCGCCCGATCGGACGTCACAGCCTGCCGAGAATGAGGTTACCTTCCAGCTGTCAGTTCACGCGCGCGCTTTATGGACGCACACATTCCCGTGTGTGTGTCGCTTTAAAACTAAGTGCTAAGTGGGCCTTGAAATACTTTCTGCGCTCAGCATCAACTGCTTCAATTCACACACGGTGCTGCGTCACGGTGGCAGTGTTGGCGAGTGTCAGATGGTTGGAATTTTGGTTTGAATTCTTGATGTCATTTAAGGTCCAGCTTTGGTCCCAGCAACAAAATACCTTACTTTACCACACCTGTTTGAGCAAATGGTTATCGGGAATGTTCCTTCTATCGATGGGATAGTTTCACACCCATTATTTAGGTAGAGAGAGGCGGAGACACACCTTGTCGATCTACTCCTAACGAGACATTTTCAAAATAGCCGAAAAGAAATGTACTTTACTTCCAAGCAACTTTGTGCCTCAAGAATAGAACTGTGATTAAACATTGAAATGAATGTTTGAGGTGCTAAGTATAACCTAGATCGAAGTGAGAATGTTGGCCCCATTTAATACACATGCGTCCCTCCGAATCGTAAATCCTCCATCATATTTACCGTCCTGACTCTGGCTGTGCTCTGGTTTGATAACGCGACTTCAGGGTGTGGCGACTACCGAGGGTCTGGTGTTAATTAAACATATGTGCAACGGAGTTCCTGCATCTGGAGGGTGAAGCTTGGGGGGAAGGGAAGGTTTGTTTGATAAATGATATGTCACCGAGGCAAGATATCACCTGCGGAAGTGTCAGCGAGAGTGAAAATGAACGTTCTCAAGTGCAGAAAGAAGCAGGTAACAACTAAACTCAAAATAGACCTGCCCCGTTGGTATCGGTCCCAGAGCGCACCTTACCACCCTGTTCTCCTTTCGTATGCGTCGGTGACACATCGGCGTGTTCCAGTGAAAGCTATCGCCTCCCGACATTTTATTGAACGTGCGATAATTTTTGGCAACCCTTTTTTTGGCTGCCCCCAGCGCGGTCACGCCTGCCGTAACTGAAACCTCCGTCGTCCGTCCCTTTCCCTACATGCGATGTTTATCGATAGCGGGGATAAAGGGGGGAAGCACAGTGTGAGTTCCGCCACTCCCCTTTTGCCGTGTTGTTGGTGGTGGATGCATTCCCGACACACAATGTTGCCTTTTATTGAGATATTCTAAGGTACGCTCGACGCGCGAAGCGTGTTTGATAACCGCAAAACGAATCAATTCGTGTGTTTGAATGTGTGTGGGGACGACAATTTGTGGTTTGTCTAATTATTCATTCCGCGTAGTTCGGAACAGGTAATTGAGATTTCTATTTCTGAGCCTAAGGAAGAGGCCTCTCCCACACACATACACACACGCGCACTCGACGCCAATTCTACGGAGGAGATCACGTTTCACGATGTTTGAATGGGGTTAGGAAGTTCCAGCGAATTAATGAGTGTTCAACGTGATCTTTTTAATATCTTACTCTCTCTGTCTATGTCTTTGTCTCTGTCTTTCTCTGTTCCTCATGCCACCCATAACTCCCACCTTGATTGCGCGATGATAGCAAAAAGCAAAAAAACGAACGCCACTCACAAATGAGTGAGACGACAAACGTCGTGTAATATGAATTGAGCTGCAGTTATCGATAACCTAGTTTCTTTTGCTCGTTGTGTCTCGGAGGTTTTTTTTCTCTGCACAAACACAAACCCTAACGAATGCTCTTCAATTGCGTAAATCATCAATATGTATAACACATGACCGGGGGAGGTGAGGGAGAGACATTCTCCTTATCAGGATCTGGCGGTGGTTGTCTGTTTGCTTGCCTTCACTCGTCTCTCGTCTTCCTGCAACAGAGAGTGGTGGTGACTTTTGTGTGTGTGGTCGAATTGTTGAGCCAAAGATGGGACACTAATCATTGCGCAGAGTCACTTGCGATGAAGGTGATAGTTTGATCAATTATTAACCGTGGTTCGAGTAAAAGGGGGAGGGTCGGCAGGGTGGCAAAAATTATGTGACAAGACGAGCACACATATATAATCACCTACACCCGCAAAAGAGCTTGAGAAGAATGGCAATTGCAGTGTATACCACGAGGACTTTTCCAGAATGGGGGAGCGACAAAATAGTTTCAGTTGTTGCTGTGTCTTGCATGACCCGGTATGGCGTCATCGAAAGCATAGTTTGATGGATGTGTGTGCTGCGTGCGGTGAAGCGCTTAGGGGTCGGCATTTTCCTCCCTCGGCCCTTTGTAACACACGTTGGGAAGGATATTTTTAGCAGTACGATACGATACATGGTGATTTTAGGAAGGAATGATGTAGCCCCACATGCTGAAGAAGGGATTGGGAAGATTTGTAAAGGCACGAGAAGATGTTGTGTTTAAGGAAGTTGCTGTGGTCATGTCAACCGGAAGAGAAGCGGGGTTTGTGTGAGTTTTGATAGGGGTAGAGAGATGATGAGGGTGTGTAGTACAATCCTGCGCTTGAATATGTATCCTCTGTCATACTAACGTGCTTTTTGTTATCTCATGTTAAGTGGGAAGAGTGTAATATATTTTCCTTTTTGCCTTAAGTATGGAATTTTTGGGCCGTGTAGTTACCCATGGTTATAAATAAGATCGATTCTCGTTGGTAACAATCACAAAGAGATGCTTTAACAAGTTTAAAAGCATCAATAATAAAATCCTCTCTATTGGTTTAGTTTGGATTTGGTCGATGACCGGTCTTGTTCTGGAATTGTACGTTGCTAGCTACACTATTAGTCTGGTCTGATGGGCCCAAGTTAATTGCCAATCTAACTAAATGCATGAATCAATTTTACTTTACTGCTCAATTGTTGCGCTACAATTCTCTTTAATGTATCCATTAAATACGTTATCGATGGTTTTTTTTCACTTCTCTTCCAATCGAAGTCGCTCACACCCATATCATAATGAAGCAATTTCAGCGATTCCTTCCTCAACCGCGTGTGTGTCATCGTGTGAGGGCGATCGGTATCAGCTAACAATCTCAACACGATGCAACACACGCTTTAAGAGGGAAGAGGAAATGTGATCTGTCTATTGCTACATTCTACAGACAGGCAGGAAAGGCAGAACAATTCTAGCTTCTATTTCCTGCTACGATGGTGGTAGTAAAGAACCATTATTATGATGTGGTAGACAAACACTCGCGCACATAAATACAGCACCGCACTGTCGTGTGGTAAAGGTCGCATATGGTGGGGGGCCATACGGTGGTTGAGGGTGGCGGTCCCCGTCGTCTCGGGTTGGCGTTTGTGTCAGCCACCGTCGTGTTGCTGCGTCTCTTTAATCCTCGTCAACGTTTGCGCGTTGCGTTTCGCGCGGCGGCAGAGGATAGTCGTTACGTGACGTTTCCGAAGGCGCGTGTACCTCAACACAACGGGCCAGGCTTGCGTGAATGTATCGATAACGCACACATTTGTAGAAGGTGGTGAGGAGGGGGGGTGAGCGTTATTTTTATCACACACGAAAGGTGCTGCTAAATGTTTGCCTCATCATCCGCTTGTCGCCCTCTCTCTATCTCTCTCTCTCTCTATTTCTATACGTTACGTACACGCGTACATACACCAGTGCGTGTAGTAGTGCACCAAGGGAATGCAACGGGGTGGGTGGGTGTTTGATGGGTTGGCGTGGTTATTGTTTACAACTATTCCATTCTCGTGCTGCGCCAGCTGAAGAGCATGGGCAACAGCAGCGCGTCCGCGTTGGGTTTGTTTTTTTTTCTTTTTTTTTGTTTAATTCAATTGCAACGATTTTTTATGCAATTCCCGCGCATAAATTTATTCAGCGTCTGTGGACGTGAGTGCTTGTCGTCATTCCCGGTGGTTCTACGTTTTTCGAGAAGCACTGCGGAAGGTTGTGGAAAAATGCTCATCAATCGAGCTGAGGTGAGTGGAAGTTTAATTGAAAGTTTCTTCTATTTCCCGATCGTAATCCACAATAGTAGATGCAAAGGAGGAGGTAGGCGCACGGAGAGACGCTTTAAGCATGCAAGAAATGATTAATGTTTTAATGTGTTTCCTTGTTTCTTCCATTGTGAGCAACTGGGAGCGTGCTCGCATAAACACAGCGAGTGCATTGATATGCACGACTTGCAAAAGATGAACATCACCGACACACGTTTAACGGGAATCGACGAGCCATGTTACAATGTAATGCGCAAGAGTATATGTATATGTTTTTCAAGGAAATTGTGTATTTAAAGAGAATGTTGCTCAACGAACTAAAACTGTCATTTTCCACCAAAAAGAGCTTGCGCTTTAATTGCGCTTTCGATTGCACCGAGCGGGAACAACAAGATCATCGATCGTGAAACATTCTGAAAAGGAAGCGCGCACTACCTCCTTTCTTCTCCGTCCTTCCCTCCCCCCAAAACGTGTTATGATAAATGGGAGTTTCTGTTTGGAGAAGATAAAACGTGCTATCAAGCGAAAGACAAACACAAACGAGAGTCCAGACTGACCGAACGACGAGACCGCGCAAGCCAGAGACACACGAGAAAGCATAATTACAAAGTGCGATTTACAAAATTGCAGCTCGGGCGTAAAGCGTCTAATTAATGCAATCGTTAATCATTTGCGCAAAGACACGCGGTGCATTGGGGCGTACACTCGAGCGCGAAGTGCAATTTACCACCCTTGCCCTTAAGTGATACGTTCGAGCGAGAACAGGAAACGGGAATGGCAAAAAGTTCTTGTGCGTTGTGCATTGAACTCATTGGAGGAGAAAACGGCAAGCCATCATTTTCGGTTTGGATCGCGCATTTAATTGATTTGTGCCGTAATTAGTGTAGCATTTTCTCTGTTTCTTTGCCTGCCGCTCGGATCGCGTTGAAAGCTTCCAGTTTGAAGATTTGTATCGCAGAACTGTTTGCTTGTAGAATTGTTCAATATGGACATGGTTTTTGGGTTGTGAAATTATTCTCGCTGCGAACACTGTCACATTCATCATTCCCGGGTGATAGTGCATTCATTTGTCACTGCTTCGAAACGTATTATTGGATTGGAGAAATGTGAATCACGGAGAATTCGGAAACCGAATGTGTGAAAATCGATGTGAAAAATAAACTCTGCATCGGAGAACAACGAACACAGAAGACGCTTTTTTTCGGATGGAGTTTTGGCTCGATTACCATACTACGTCATAAATCATCGTTCAATTTCGAACCGGATGCTCTGGAGGGCGGTAGGCTCTTTGGAGTTGTGTGTGGCGCGAACAGGACAGAAGCTTTTGTGCACAGTACGATTTCGAATCGATGGTGACAACTCTGGAGTCTGGTCTGTTCGGGAGAAGCCAGCGAAGAACGGTTACTACCACCAGCATTGCAATTCATTTTGCAATGCTCTCCGTACGAGGCTCAGGCTTCAGCAGCGTGCAATAATTCTTTCAAGAACGCTTGACATATGGTGATGATTTTTATTAATTTTACCCGAGCTCTCTGGGCCGAAGTGTGTGAATGGCCGGTGAAGGGCTATGAGGTGGGGAAGCGCACTCTTCTTTGGAGGCCATGTAACCGGAACACTAATTGACAGCTGCAAGCAAATTGGACGGAACGTTTTAAGTGCGCAGCGGGGTGTGTGTGTGTGCTTCTGGTATTAATTTCCTAGTGGACGTACGAATCGTTAAGCCTTCTTGAACATTGAAGGATGAGTGAAAGAGTATTCATTCAACATTCGTTTGAAATTGGAAGTGCAAAGTGCCTGCAGTCAATATAATCATTTTTGATTTTAAAACATGAAATTGAGAATTGCTTCATTAAGTCTGCACTTGTAGAATGTATTTTGTTTATCAGTGAGTTATTTTCAGCATTGAAATTCAAGCAAATCGCTCTGAATACTTGTCATAGAGATGATGTACGTAGAAAGTAGAAACGTGAGTTCTTTGAATCATACAAGTTGGGGTCTGATGGTTATGGATTCACTAAGCTTGGGCAGTTCGGTTCATTTTCATGAACGTGATCGGATTAGTTCTTTCGTTTAGATTAACTGATTCTGAATCGTGATTCTTGCGTTCATTTCAGTTGATGCACCATCAAAACTGTTTGGCGGACCAGGAAGTTCTTTGTTTCGAAGAGTAGGACGTTGTTTTTGTGAACATCTTGGTCATACGGGTTCTGTTCATTGGGGTACTTTATTGGGCTCAACCAGACTTAGGAAAATCATTTGTTTTTGAAGAACTTATATGAATCGAATCATTTTTTTAAACGAACTGAATGTGAAAGGTAGTTTTTATTATCTTCTGCCCAGTGTTTGGACAGCCTGATAAGCTGGCAAAAAATTGTGTAAGCAAGTCTTCATTCATTCGTTCGTCCGATCATCAGTGATTCCACGGGCTTCAACCACTTGCAGGCGAACGAACGAACTGGACTCAAACAATTTGGAGAACGCAGTTCGTTAGCTTACTTGAAAGAACTGAACAAACTGTCGATTCTCATTCACAAGATTTTGTGCTGACTAGCGACTCACTCAGACTGAAACGAATCAAGAGTGAGTCGCTAGTTGGTTCACTGAGTGAATGAATTCATTCCCAAAGGAGTAGTTCAAAGATTTCTGTAGTGCATTTTACATGAATCTTCAAAGAGTGAGAAAATGATTCGAATACCTAAATGCACTCCGCCGTACCTAGTATGATTCCATTACATTCGTTTGGCCTTCACTGTGCAGCTCCTGTACTTGCAAGTTCGGTGAAGTTAAAGCATAAAACACAACACAACCTGCCCGGAATGGCTGAGCGTGTTTTGGTGAGGGGAAAAGCGCCATAGCTTATTGTTCCATTTTCTGCCCCGTTGCACACAGTTGCGCTCACTCTGGCTAATAGACGCGCGAGCATGTCCTTCCTGGAGAGGTAGTGGTGTGGATTTTTTAAATTCTCTTTTCTGCTCTTTACAGCTAACTATTACTACCGAGCATAATTGGGATGAATAGTAGTGCACACCACCGTGCAAGATGAAATTGTTCGTAAAGCACACACCGGTCCGAAGCTGAGTGAAGGATGTTGTTGCTGTTGTTTGTTTAGCAACTGCACTACAAAAGCACAATGAAAACTGCATCGTTCGTCCCTAGGACACTAGCGGAGGGAATGAGCTTTATGCCGTGTTCCGGTAAATCACGCCCAAAGACGGTGGTTTTAATGTAATTCCCCACTTTTGTTGCGGTGCTCCGGGGAAGAATCGATTCCAGTGAGTTTGGATGCGGCATGGATCGCGTTTGAATGATGGCTCTCTGGCTGTGCTTAAGCAGCTGCTACTCCTCGGTAAAGAGCAAACGGTGACAGCATTGAATACAGAATGGAAGCTATTTTTAACATCATTCTTCCGTCCTTCATTGTTGTCGACAAGGAACTTAAAGACTCTCCCACACATATACACTATTATACAAAGAGGATGAATGCCGGATCGATTATGCTTACCGTTGAGCGAGGGTTTGCTTCATCTTCAACTGCTGACACTCAACCGAAAAGTTGTTGGAATGCTCACTGCACGTTACCTTCCCCGAATTTTTATTACAAAACTCCACTTTGGCAATGGTTTATAGCGCGCTCCTTAAAAAATGTTTTAAAAATTTGTCCTTTTCCTTCCCCCGTCCCGATTTTTGGGAGCAAAGGCAAGGCAGCATTTAATAAAATATGCACAGCCAGCCAGCGCGCTTTATGGTTGGTTGACCCTTCCGGTCGTTAACATTGGACGTGTTTTAGTCCAGGCGGGAGTGTGTTCGGGTTGAAGTTGATATCCAACGAAGATAAATCATCACCAGACACCCCAACAGAGGTGCAGAGCAGAAGAGTGTCCGGAGCAAGCACCTGAGCATTTGTTCGTTCCCGTGGTCCGAAGTGTACGGCCCTTTTGGTTTAAGTTCCCGTTGTAAAAAGTACTTGCAGTTTGGGTTATAGGGAATATGTTTTCAAATTTTGGGGACATCATCACTTCCATCTCCTCAGAATCTTTGGGTTCTCTCTCTCTATCTCTCTGACCAGTGTCATTCAAAAATAAGTTTCCTTTCCCTTGAAGCCGCTTTGAATAGAGTGTTTCTATGTTGAATTCTACCAAACAACTTTCAGGCCCGAAGGTGCGTCCAAATGCGGCCTGGGAGAAAAGGGACACAATCCATAACACAAATTTATCGCCTGGCTTGGTCGGGTGGCGATGGTGCAGGGCTGGCTGAACCGTTTTGCCAATCGTTTCGCCCTGGGTGCTCCTGGGTGTGCTTCTACCTGTTTACGTCCGCTAGATTCGGGGTTTTGGGAGGTGCCTAAAAAGGATCTCCCGGGACAATGAGAGTTGCTGGGAACGTCCAGTCCCGTTCTTTCGGTCCTTCAGGCTGTTCTCGGGAGGGATGAGCAGAAAGTGTTCATATTCATATTTGTCTTTATAAAGCCGGTCAGTCCCTGGTCAGGCCCTAGTGGGGAAAAGGCTTTTTTGTCGCCTTCCAATTTGCTGAATCAGCCGCACGTTTTCGGAAGCTGTCTGCATGCCAGCCTGATAATGGACGTGCGCAGCACATTGGAGCTCTTTTTGTCCCCGGGGCAACGACGCGTTGTGCTTCCACACTAATGCCCCGGCACTTATGGGCGACTAATGGGCAATAATATTTCGCCTATCCTTGCCGGTAAAGGTTCGCAGCTTTTTTTTGCTGTTGCTGTAGTTGCTCGTGTTAGGCTTGTGGCAGCAGTGAAAGAGACAGCCAGAGAGAACGCGAACTGCGAAGAATCGATAAGTGAAGCCCGCCGCGCGCGGTCGTTTCTGTCGCGTAACTTCCTATTCTGAGCTGCGCGGAGATGTCTATGTTTGGTCTTATTATTATGCTGCACGTAGCATCGGCCACCGTTTCCTCTTTTTAAGCAGACGGTTGGTTCGGTGTTGGCATTGTGTTTTGATGATGCGAGATGAAGTTCGGAAGAATCGATGCGGCATCTTTCCAAAAACCGTGGAGCAAGGGGGGAGTAAAGAATTTGAACGGAAGAGCACTGGAAGTTTACTTCGGGTATTTTCGGGCTTCTTTTTGGCTTGAAGCAGCAGAAGCACTTTGCATAAACGGAAGCGGAAAGGTACGTGCGTGTGTGCTGTGTGTGTAGGGTGCCATTAGGAAGTATGAGCAGCAGGCACGATGAAATACAAATCAATATGCAACATTGCTGGGAGTTATTGTGCTCGTATAGAAAGACAAAACCGTTTTATGGAGAAGGAAACAACTTTAACTACTTTGTTTCTATTTTTTTTCCAATGGCTGTTAATTTAAACCCCTTTTAAGCTTGAAAGAGTGGGTTTAAACAACTGCTGCTTATTTTAAACCAGTAATGGCACTCTGAGCAGCAGTGCCGAGAAACAGTAGCCTCGGTATGCTTGTCGCGGTAAAGTGTCAGCAACAATTAAACCTTTAATTTGTCAACAGAGCGCGCGGGGCCGCCCAACCAGCTCTTGACTGACAGTGTAGCGCTGTCTTCTCTTCCCCTTCTGTCGCTTGGTGCCCTGTGTTTCTGAAGGGGAAATGCATAATGTTCTGACGTTGCTGGAAAGAAATGAGTTTCTTCCGCAATAGGATGTCCCCACCTCCGCGTGCCTTTGCACAGGCACATGGACACAGGCACTGCGGGATAGAGTTACTCTGCAGATGACGATTGTGTGTTTTTGTGACGCAATCTTTCTCCAGCAGCTGGCACAGGTTTTGCTGACTGGCTTACTGCTGTGGTGAAGGAGGTGATGTTAGTCTGTGGGACTGTGAGATGAGTATATTTTTAATGCACGTTTTGTGGGGGAAGGAAATGGGGAGAAGATGAGATAAAAATCCTTTACTATTTGCTCCTGTAGTCTTTATAATATTGTGTGTTTCTGTTTTCTTTTCAGTTTATTAAAGTATTTGTTGTTTTTTCTTCTTCTCTTCTACTTTTAGGTAAGTTGTGCGTCTTGATACAAACATAAGCTCACTCGGAACGTTTTAGAGAAAGAAGCGATGAGTCTGTTTGGTTAGATTACTGGGCCCAGAGTACAAAGGGACGGCTTCTAGCGTACGCCACACGCACAAAACGGCCAACAATAATGAGTCTGGCGTTGATTAGGATGCGGATGATTCTCTCGTACCAGCTCGTGTTTAAGCGAAGAATCGCAACAGCATGCCAATTCCAGAACGGCCCGGAAGAAATCAAAATCCAGTACACTACCAGCAACGACACTAGCAACACTTCCCACTCTCCATCAGCACGGCTCCTACGCTACACGCAATGAGCGCGATGGGATTGGTTTAGGGTATTCCGTACACGCCAAAAGCAGTGCGAAAGGCTGGCCGCATACAGGCCCTTACCAACGAGAAGCGAAAACTCGAATCGAAAACCCCCCTCAACACGGACTCCCAGCGACGACGAACGATGACGCGTTTGGTAGGCCTCGCGCGTCTCGTGCGAGCCTTACCGGTAGTAGAACAGCAACCATTAGAACCAGAGGCCGCGCTAGAACTCGGCCGCCGATTATCGGCGTGTCCGTTTTTTAATGCTGTTTTCGGTAAGGGAAGAAGGAAGCAGCATAAACACACACATACACACAGAGCGCGTTACAGAGTGTATTGAACTCGAGCCGCGAGGTGCGGTGTTGCGTTTTTGTAGACTTTTTGTTTCCCTCAATTCCCCCTATTATCATCATGTTGCCTTCCAATCGTGTCGGGAGGGAGGTTGCTGTAGACGAAGGGAGAAAGGGACTGGGGAGGAATGGCCTGTTCAAGTGTGCAGTGGTTCACTGCGCACTTATGGCGCTGGTTATGGTTATGGGGGACGCCACGGTCGACATCGGGCCCGAACTTACCGATTGCTCTCGACAGCAAGGAAAGAGAGAGAGAGAGAGCGAGAGAGATCGTGTGAGGGAGCCCCCTGGCAAACCCTGGAAGGGAGGCGGAAAACGGGCCCAACTGCTGCCAAAACTGAAAGGGAGAATCAAGCCAGAGAGAGAGAGAGAGAGAGAGCGAACAGACGAACGAAATATCTCCAGAGCCAGGATAAAATCGAACGTGACTCTCCATGCACCACCAGCACAACAAAACCCCCCGAAAAAAAGGGACGACAACGACGTTGAAGAAGGGACAACGAACGTTCTGTTTGCTATGTGTGCACGTCTGTGTGTGTGTGTGGACGCGTACGGCGGAATGAAGATTCTCTCCCCTTGGCTGACTGACACCGAGGGACAGTGCAGAAGCCTTACACAGTGCGCTTTATGGTGGCAACTACTCGCTGTGAGGATGGGACGACAGGCAGCGACAGGCACCCTCACAAAACCTAAAAATGTATTTCCTTTCCCTTTGCCACGAGTCGCGGGGTTCTTCATTACAGCATATTTCCCCGGCCCCCGTTTGTGTGTGTTTGTGTGCGCCCTACGAGGTTGCGATGCCCGGCAAGGGGCGCACGGGTTTCCAGCGAGGTTGTTCCTCTGGTCGTATGGCCTATGTGTGTGTGTGTGTGTGTGCATTCACAAGAACGAGAACTGGTGCGAACGGTTGCTGGGCTGTTGTGGAACACGTTGGAACAGCAGCAGCAGCAGCAGCATCGTTTCGGATAAGTTCTTGCCAGCCGCCGGGGTTTTGTTGGATAGCAACCGTTCCGTAGGCTTCGGTTCCGATTAGAGTTGGTTTTCCCCGGGGTGGTGGAGAACGAAGCTAAAGTAGAAGAGAGAGAGAGTGTGAGAGAGAAAACGAAGGCACTAACGTTTGTCGGGGACCAGCTGTTGATGATGAACCCGCAAGACCCTGCAGCAGGGCCGCAGCGTCGGTTAGGACTGCTTCATGGAACGTGGCAGGGGCCAGTGGGAAATCCGAAGGGGACTTTTTTTCTATACTTTCTCGCCACTCAATGCCGCTGATCGAGTTGATGAGTCGCGTGTTGCCAGGATTAATCCCTTCCATGGGCTGTTCGTGCGTTGCAACCGTATCAAAAAAGAGGGAAACAAATTTTCCAGTTTCAATTTCCGATGTCTAGTAGCACTGCTGTGTCTCCCCCGTGTAAATGGGAAACTGTAGCTCGGAAAGTCATTGTTTGCTGCAAAGGGGACCTATTATTAAACGCTCGCGAGCAGAAATAAGGGCAACAGCTGTAGTGTGGTACAAGGCTTACGACAAGGCTTCAAAATGCAATAGAAATTGGGAAAAGGCTTTCCTCCTCTTGCCTTTGGGAAGTTCTCATCAATGAACCACTCCCGTAGTAGCGCTCTGGCCGCGTTGCCATCATGCTGGTTGTTTTGGTTTCCTTCTCTCCCCCATCATCATTCGTGTTGTATTTGTTCATTAAAGGGGCAAAGCTCCTGCTAGAACGGTTTGTTGCAGGCTGAACTCAATCGAAACGATTGAATCTTACCAGTTTCAATTTTATTGTCCCGTGGGAAGACTCTGTATATCCCCTACCCCGGGGGAGGCCAAACAAGTTCCATTTCCTTCTCCTGGAGCTCCCTTTCGTCCCCCCAACCATAAGGGTGGGTTGTCTTCGTTCGTAAACCTCCCCGGATTGCGCCGAGAGTTTTGAAACGGTGAGGCGCTGTTGGCTGCGTTACCGAAACCTTACGAGCTAATTATCGAGGTCCAACAACTTCCCTCGTCCCTGGTTTTGGTCGGCAATGGGCAAGGGAATAGAACCTCAAAAGTGTGAGAGTTTCATGGAGTTAGATCGTTTACTTGTGCGCTCTCTCTATACATGTTCTTTGCTTTTGCCACAAAAGCATCTCGGTATCAATTTCCCGCGTACCGCGGCCGTTCAAGAGTTCAACACACACACAGGTTGCCCACGGGATTCACCTTCAAGGTGCTGTTTCAGCTTCACCGAACCGTTTCAAGAAGGTGGAATTGTGTGCGCTGTGGTTTTTGGGCCTAGTGAGAGAGAAAAAAAAACAAGAAGGCGGTTTGATGAACCATCGAGACCCGCGGGAAGAAGAGATAAATAAAGAGAGCAAAGGAGCTCTTTCGATTATGCGCTCAAATTGGTATCATTCTGCCCTTTTTCCACGTTTCAGTTTGAATGATTGTAAAACGTTTTTATTTCTGTGCGCCTATCTTGTTGAAGCCTTCCCAGTGGGCTTATGCGGAAGACTGTTGGATGATGTCGATTTTTCTCAACAACAAAACATGATATTTATTATTCATCGGGTTTCGGGATTGATTTTCGGTTTGCCATTGATTGAAAGGGCATTTAAGGGGGCAAGCAAGAAGCATTAAAAAAGGTCCGCCGTAAGGTCCGCTCTTTTCCTGCGTGACACATGTGCGGTGTAGGTTAGCGTTGATGCTCCTTCTTGGTTTGCTGGATTTATTCCTTCTCTCTCTTGGATTTCTTCTGTCCCGGGAAGATCTTTATCCGGTAAATGTGTACGTGTTTGTGCGTGGAATAGAAAGCTATCCACAAATCCTCCTTCCCGTGCTTAGCGTAAAATGAACTTAAAGAAGCATTTCGTTTGATCAACGATACTGTTGGAAGAGGAGAGAGATAATCGAGGATTTGGAAAAAAGTTTGTGTGCCGCACGCTTTCCATGCGGGGCGACGGGGCAGCATCCTTGGCGCTGTTTGGTCGCGTTACTTACCGGTCTGTGTGTTGTGGTGGTGGTGGTGGTATTACATCAGCTCAGATACACCCAACTACACTTAACGTTGAGCCGGAATCCGGAAGAGTGCGAGAGAGCCGCAACGAAACTTGTTCTGACTCGACACGAACTGGCGGTAGTTGTGTACATGATTGGGTGAAGTCTTTACAACTTTCCACCAGCTCTTCCCGGTGAAGATGATGGAGAAGCAGCTGCTCGAGGAGTACACTCCTGGTAAGCGCTTCTGGAAAGTTGGTTCCGATTCCAATGCTCCTTCTTCTCGCCTGGCGCTACAAAATCCACTTTCGGACCGGAAGCCACAGGCAGCAGCAAGGTGTACTCTGTCTCAAGCCCCCGGGCTAACGTGACGTAAGAAAATGGAAGTCGTGGCTGTCCTGTGCGCTGTGTACGCTGGTGTTTGCTTGCCCCGCACTCCCAGGGTCTTTGTCCCCAAAAATACACACGCGACGCTCTCTCGCGCGCCCGTTCTTGCGGGTCTTCGCCCGCTCGTCGGCTTTGAAACGAGCCCGGGCACAAGGGTTTCACATTGTTTATTGCACCCGACACACTCGCACACACCCGTCGATTAAACCCGCCGAGGGCATGCCCCGTAGCTTGTGTTTGCTTAGGTTAGCCGAGTGTCGAATTTTCCCAGCCCCAAAGCGTTTCGTTTTAAGGAGGGGATGTTCCCGGGATTACAGCAAAGGCGGTTGGTTGGTGGTTGGGAAATTGAAATTTTCTGCTTACCGGTGGGGGAAGAGGTGGGCATGGGATGAGCTGGCGGGATGATGGGGTCAGTTGGAAAATATGAAAAAAGTTTGTTCGCTAAGAACATGATTCAAATTATCATCTTAATTGAAGTTGTTGTGAGCGCTGCCGGAAGTCGGGTTGGAAGGTTTTTTTAATGTTCTAAATTAAGCTGACCTGGAGGTAGATACGGTGGACAACCATCGGCTTTGAAAGGCAATACAGTTGAAGGACGTTAAGAGCTAATTTGTGTATGTGTGTGCTACATAATAGACCACCGGGAAGGAAAACATTGGACAACTCAAACTACTCTACCAGGAGTGTCGACTGTTATGCCACGGGAGATGAAGTGTACATGAAACTGAAAGTAAACCAAGTGATCCGAATGTTTTTCTTGAAAACAACCATACGTCGGTACATCGAGCCGATGGCTGAGAATGTTCAAAGTTGGTACAAAGTGTGTACCCGCAACCCGTAATGGTACCCCGTAATGGTAGTACAGGGGTTTTGACAGCGTTTGACAGGAAGTATCAGATATTCGATCCTCACGCAAGCCCTGAGCCCGGGAGCGGGTGGCTAGAAGAGGCTGCTACGGTGGTACTACGGGCGGATGTATCGTCGACTTCGCTTTATCCTTGGATCGTGCAGTGAACATGCTGGGAGAGGGAAACTAAGGGACAAAAAAACAACCCATGGAAATCTATCCGTTTTGTTACACTTAACACAACAACACGAATGAGTGTGTCTGAATGTATTTCGGAAAACAGTGTTTCTGTACATATTAATCCAGTTCAGTCCAGCCGCAAGACACAGCTTTTGGGAGTGTTTTGCTATTAATAGATTGCACATAACATGCTCTTACCGTCTTTTAGGTACGCCGCTTTTTAAAAAGGTCCTGCTGGTACACGTCAATGTTGGATGAAGGATAGACACGTTCAAGCTTGTGGCGCTGTTCGTGCACGGGTGCATCGACGCGTTGCACTGAAAATCCACCATGTTTTTTTGTGTGTGCCTCCATGCGAAACGACCGTTTAAATGCAACGATCCACATAGACAGACACACGTTTATCGTGCTTAGATGGCTGCATGTGAGTGTATGTGCCCGCTCGGCAGGCTTGAATGTAAATCCAGTCCGGACAATTGTGTCCAGTAAACATTGTGAAACTCCCTGGCTCTGGACTGTCTCTGAGGGATGGTGGTGGTGATGGTGGTGCACATACACCCAGTTGCTGGTACATCGACTCTTCAAGTGTCACGTTCGTGCCTCGTGTGGCTAGGGCGGTTGGGCTTCTTTTTTATTTTTGCTGACGTTAATCCTCTCACCTGGTTTGGCGTGTTGCAGCTTTGGCCTATGGTTCTGCTGGATGCACCAGCACAGTCAGCAAAGTCCCGCTGGCGTGGCGTTGCGGTCAGTTGCATTGTTATGTTTTTGGTTTCAATAGCTGTTTTTGAAGAGATTTTGTTGAGTGTGTGCTGCAAGTTAATTTAATCGTGCTGAAGATGTCAATATTGAAGCAAATATTTAATTTTCGTTAGACAACATGCTGATTGACCGTGTGTTGTTAAATAAAGATATCTTGCTACTTGTCAGCTACAGATGTGCGCACTGAGTTAGAGTGAGTCAGTGAGTGAGTTAAATTCAACAACTTCAACTTAAGTGTTCCTATGAATCATTTAAGTGAATAATCTTCTTTTTTATGAATCTATATTATCTGATTCCAATTCACACTGATTTTTGGAGTCGGTGCAGAGTGATTTGAATCTCAAAAGAGTGAGTTGAGTCAGAGCAGGGAGTGAATTGAATCACAAAGAGAAGCAGTGCAGAGAGAGAGACTTAAAGAATCAAATAGCACGCTCTTCTATTCCGATACAATACACCGAGGAAGGGCGAGTATTCTTCTCTCCAATACCTATTATCAGCAGAGTCATCTCTCTTGCCCATCTCGTCATGGATGTAATCTGCAAAGAAACAAACACATGTTTGGTTAGTTAAATTGTCGATAAAAATCGTTTGTGGTTTTGCTTACCATTCGCATGATTCATTTTTGATTCGGATTTGCAACATTGAATCAGTAACACTCAGAAGCGCTTGTTTTTTACATTTGCATAAGACATTTCATACGTTTATTGTTCAATTTGTTTGCGCTACCCTTTTGCAAAGGCATCCATCGCACATCTTTCGGGACCTTGGACGAAATAGAGTTTGCTACTGAGTGCCACCGAATTTCGGTTCCCGCGTTCGAATTACGTTTTGTTTTTTCTTCTTCCTTCCCTGTATCGTAACATACGACGACTCTCTTGCTGGAGGGCGGGGTATAAGCGAAGACTGGAGACGATGCTCCGGAGGTTCGCGTGTACCCTCCCTACCTCGCGTCCTACACATTGGCTTTGGCTAGGTTGCTGTATATTGGAGTGCGATGTGTAATCGCTCTCCAAATGGAAACAAACTCAAATAACTAATCAAAAACATGATGCCTTTTGTTTTTAAATATGACTGTTTAACAGTTTTAATTTTCGTTTTTTTCTACTGTTCGTGGGGGAGATGAGGGGACGAAACAAATATTGATTTTAAGATTAGCGAATAAATTAAAATAAATATTACATGGTACAATCGTCGCTGCGACAGGCTGTGGAGGAGTTACAAGAGGACCCTAGGCTTTCTGGAGCTGTCACAAATTAGGATGAAATTTGTGACGAGTTCTTCTAGAAGTTCTGCAGGTCTGCTCGATGTGTTCCTACCGCCGATCGGGACGATCGTTCGTTTTCGTCGGTCATATGTTTTCGTTGTCTCGAAACTCAGCCGTTTCGTTGTCTTGGTGAGTGGAGCAGTTGTTTTGGCACCGAAAGCTTACATCTGGGCAGCGTACTGCTGCTGGGGCTGCTGCTGCTGCTGCTCGTAGTAGTACCGGTAAGGATCAACGCTGGCCGGGGCGGCGACCTTCGAGGGGCGCATCACGTAGGCAGTTCGTCTGGATGGGAAAAAGAAAGAGAGAGAGAGAGACATAGGAAAAGAGTTAGCTCCCGTTTTTGTTTTTTTTTTTTTGGTGGGGGAAATTGACCTCCCGCGAATTAATGAACACTTACCGGTTATCGTGTCCGGATGCGTGCACCTGGAAGCTCGTCTCCTCGTGGTGATCGTGGGCGAAGATTTTCTTCAGCGCCAGAATGCCGGCAATGGTGAGCGCAACCTTCGAGATGACGAGCGCCTTACCGGCGATGGCAGCGAGCGCCTTCAGACCGATCGGGCCAGCGATGCCCATCGCGGTCAGGAAGGCGGCGATCAGGTAGCGGTGGTGCTTGTTCTGCTTGTTGCCGCGGGCCGCCTCCGACTGCTGGCGCATGTCGAAGCGGACGACGTGGGTGCGCAGGAACTGCTCCACCTTGTCCAGCAGGGTACGGTCGACGGTGGTCAGGCCGCTCATTGAACGGGCATCGTTCAGCAGCGGGACGGTCACGTTTTCGGCCTTGTCCTGCTTCACCAGCGCGATTCCATCGAGCAGTGGGATGGATTCCTGGAGGGGAGATGGTAGAAGATGTTGAGGAATTAGTTTCCAGTGTCTTCCAGGGACTTTTTTTTGGAGTTGGAGGACTTTGATGACTTCGTGAAGTCGAATGTTAGATCATAAACTGTTCACACAACTAGCTAACTGTTCCACAGAGCTCCAGAGTCAATCTTCTGGAAAGCCTGGAACATCTGAGTCTAATCACTTATCACACACACAAACACAGAGAACATCTCCTGGACGTGTTCCTCACCATATCAATAGCACGGGAGATGGCGGTCAGGGCCTTGCCCTTCAGGCAGCCGGTGAAGTCCTGCTTGTCCTGGCAGTCATCGTACACCTTCTGCAGTACGCCCAGCTCGCCGCCGCTCGGTTCCTGCCGGGACGCACCGCGAACACCGGCACTGGCGCAGAGGGCCGTCGCGATGACCGAGGCAAGCGTCACATACTTCAACATGGTGCTACTGCTGTACATTCTGGCTGCTTTGGTTTTGGTTCTTTTTTGCTGGGTTCTCTAATTCCACACACACTCGAACTGGTGACACACGCACTGATAGGCTGAGAATGCACTTCCACCGCTGTTGGATGCTGCTGCTGCTTACACTGGAGCTGCTGTTTTTGTAAGCTGCTGTAATGCTTATCGATCGGTGCAACTGCTGATACTGACTTGAACAATTGATATGCGGCCGCTTTTAAACAAAACTGAATGCTCTGTTTAATCTGCAAAGTTAGGAAGGGCTGGGTGCATCTTTCCCCCCTAGCTTCCTGCTCCCAACTCACCCACCCACTGTTCCAGCAAAGAAAGTACGCTACACCCACCCACGCGATATCTGTGCGTCTCCTTCTTGCCTCCTTTTCCGACCGTTATAGCCGCTCACTGGTCCGGTGGAAAAGCGGGAAAATCGTCTGCGAAAAACTAACGAGCATGATGGTAGGCAGCGGTGGGAGGGCTTTAGAGCTAGATTCCAAAACGATTGGGCTCGTGTGTATGTGTGTGTGCGTTTGAGGCTCCTTATTTTCACATTTTTCAGTTTCGAACAAAGCGAGAGAGTTTTCTTTTGCCGTCGGTGGCGTCCGCCCGCCCGTTGCACTAACTTTGATGCAGTTTAAACTGTTTTTTTCCCTCGCCTTCCTCCTCCCGGCAGTGTCGTCTTTCCTGTTCAGTGCACATTTCAGCGCACTGTTTCCCCGTTTTTTTGCTGCCGCCGCCGATGTGCGATGGAGTTTTCTCCGTCTTTTTTCTACCGAAAGGCGACGACGACTGCATTTGGGACTCGGTGCTAGCGCACTCTAAGGGAAGGGCAGGGTACACTTTATCGGCAGCCAATTGGCCAACGCGTTTTTTTACTCCTCTAATGGGTAACAATTTTCATATATCTCGTTTCATCTGTGGGCTGTGGTGGTGGTAGCGAAGTGCAGTGAGCATATTCGTTGGTAACTGTTTTTTGTTTTAACATCGTCGGCTAATTTTGTTTTCATTTTACTTTCTACTCTTCTTCACCTTCACATCGGGCTGGTCAGTTTTGCAGAATTTGCGGGATATTTTTTTTATTGTTTGAGCCAGAGCTTTGGCGCGAGGTTGTTGCATCGGTGCAGTTTGTGCTGCATCAGCACGGCTGGAATGGTGCAATGGTGTGATAACGAGGGCGCGTTTTAGGTGGCGAAAGAATAGCTGTTTTCTGATTTTTTTTATTAATGTTGAAGGTCCTTGCTTCGGAAAAGCTTGGCAGAATTATTGGAAAACAGGAAACACGTGCATGCTAGAAGCCTTTTCCGAGCTTCTTCTGTTGATCTCGAACTATTTTAGTTAAGTATTAGACGATGCAGAGCACACACTATCAAATAGTGTCGTGGTAAGTTGGTGGATTTTGCATATAGAAGATAGTAAGATCGAATCCAATGTGGATTCTTCCACCCGAAAAACTTTTCTCTTTGTTCTTGAAGCTTAAAAAACTCGCTAAAATAAATAAAATGACGGTGCCATCATTCGCTCATCGGCGGTCTCTTTCATGAGACAAACCAGCATTGATAATTTCTATTTCGTTTAGTTTCGCTTACTTAAAAGCTCATGAACGTGACTCAGACAGAGATCGTTTTGCTCTGGTGAGTTGACTGGGCTACGACAAGGAGCGATAATTGATTTGCTCCTCACCCTTTCAACCGATATTCTGCATTACCGGTTGCCAGTCAAATTCGTCATTGGTAATAAACAGAATTGCGCCCCGCTGACTTTGTGCCTTTTTTCCACAGTCGCCGCCAACATCGATGCACACCACGCCAATCCTGTGCTGATGTACAAAAGTGCCCGTAACACACACAAAAAGAAGAATGAGGCAGTGGAAGAAAGGAGTGCAACACAAAAACATGCATGATTATGGGCTAATACGACCGTGAAAAATGTGCAACAAACAGCGGCGGCGTGTGCATGCGTTCGTGTCTCTCGTTCGCCCCATGCCGTTGGAAAGCGTGCGGCTTGGAATGGAAAGAAAATGAAACGCATCGGGCATACGCACTGTACTGGAAAAAAGCACAGTCTCGCTCTGGGGAGGGTGGTAGATCCGGGTGCAATATAGGATGTGCCAACACACACACACACACGCCCGAGATGTCGAACCATGCCAAATAGTAGCTCCCCAGCTATCTCGCCGCAGGGAACAGAGTATATCATTAAATAAATAAATTTGTTTGCATGGATGCGTTTTTGAATTTTCCTTTCCGATGCACCCTGCGAGGTTGTGTGCTTTTTTTTTCTCTACGCTTGCAACTAGAAGGCGCGTACAGCCCCCTATACCCACTCTCATTTGTAGTTGCAGTTGTATCCAGTGCGCAAACCTAATAAGCGTACTGCACCAATCTGAGCGGTCTACGTTTTGATTTCGCTTGTTTTCTAAGGCCAGAAAATACAAGTAACAAGTCTAGCTATCTGCGAGTTATCAGTGTGCCAGCACTTTCGCCCGTGCGGGGAAGACGCTGTAGGAGTGATTTTCGCCAGCCAGAAAAGGTGTGTTTTTGGCCACTTCTCCGGAAGCCGCCGTGGTACGAAGTGTTAAATGCAACATTAAAAATGAGCTCCATAAATCAGACAGCGCTGTGAACGATGTGTTAAATAAAGCTCTCAATCATCGTCACGTGAAGAGGAGAAGGCTTCCAAACGCGCACAACTTATCCGTTTGTCACGCTTGGGCGTTTTGCAAGATGCAGTATCGTTTCGTGCGGCAATCCATTAATATATAGGCTATCTGGGCTTTGGGATGGTTTAGTGGCTGGCGTTGTGTGGAAGGGGCCTTTGTGTGCCTTATGTTTACACGTCCGTCTGGCCGGGAAAAGGGCGCACACTCTGGTGGCTGTGGGCCGGGCGAGAGGGGGCCTTCCTGTGGCCTAGTTTTCCCTGCTGCACTGCACAGCGCGCTGCATAAGCAAAACGTCAAGGGAGAAAAGGAGGGAGGTTGTTTAGCCGGTGGGAGAGGGGGTACGCACGTTGTTTACCGTGACAAATGGCCGTTCAGCTCCGGTGTACAGTGTGTGTGTTGTGTCTGTCTGTGTGTGTGTGATGCAAATCGTCACTTGAACGGGTCTCCTGTTCCAATGATGGATTGATACCCAGGGAAAGAAGAAATACAAAGTGAAGCCTCTGCCACCATACCACCATAACGATGTAAAGGCAATCGAAATGGAAACGAGATAGAGAGTTTCACTATCAATGGCACCACGGTGTAACACGATTTCCTTGCTGCACGATAAAGACGACGATGGGCAGCTCTCGTTATTACTTATGGATGAAGAGCGTGTGAAGATGTCGATAGAATTTAAATCATCATCATCAACATCCCCACGATGGAAGCGGCTCTGTCGCCGGTACACATTCAAATCAATATGTTTGAATATTTAGCTGCCCGAGAACTATTTCTCCTATTCATTTGCATATACTGGGTGGGGGTTTTAGCTATGCTTTTGGGTTTTTTTTTAGTTCAACGACGCCGCGCACGCTAGATAATAACAACGTTTTCGTACTCTCTTTCAAACCCAAAAGTGATTGGATTGACGGAGGTTGAGGAATTCAAAACGATTGGATCGAATCGGATGGTTAATCATCGATTGCTACCGAATATTATTACGTCCGCCACCACCACCTTGAGCAGGCTTCAATGACCATGCAACATATTCAAACATCAGTCTCGCGCAAACATAAGCTTAGTAGTTGGGAAGAGATGTGTGGACAAGAACGGCAGCAGCATATAACGCTGCTTGACGCTCACACCATCCGCTCAGGAGGCAGTGAAACCGGTCGAGAACGCACGCTTTTCTGTCTGTAAGTCTTGGGACTTGGAGGAGGGAGTGATCACAGATTTGCCCGCTTGTGCGAAACGGCAATTCAGTTCAACGATCAGACACATTTCGGTCAACGTTCGGGAATGTGTTTCGGTTGCGTTTTGGACACGCGAGAAGCCGAAGAAGCGGAGGAGAGGAGCTTTTAACGTCGTTGCCATTTGTGTGTGTGTTTTTTTTGCGTCTTCGCACTTTTCTTCCTTTGTGTGGAATGTGTATGTTTTTTTTTTTTGCTTTGATTTGTGTTGTTGTTGTGTTGTGGTGCGGCTGCCATGAGGTCTTTGGCTTTTGGTGCTGGAGAAGTTGAAGAATCCTTGTTTGCTGCAGTACGATTCGAGTGAACGAAACCCACCTCCCACCAATAGGGGAGCGTCGTCGTCTTGGCTTGGTCGCTTCGTGGCATTTCGAACTATTTTGTAAAACAAAACTCATTTGCAGGCAACGCAAGGTAACATTCCAGACATTCCAGACATTGGAAGTAATCAAATTCAAGGTGGTGGAGACGATTTGATTGATTCCCGGGAATGTTACGGAGCGTTATGGCGGATTTGAATTAGAGCAGATCTCGTTTGCTGCTGCTCTGTATTCATCAATTTGGCGTATTGTAGGGTTGCTTAGCTGATTGGACACGAGTATGTTAGCCTAGCTCATGAAATGTTAGTCTAGCAATGTAAATGTAAGTATAAATCGGTGTTTTTGATATGCAAGAAACGATGTACGCAAGTCTCTGCAAAACAATCTTGAGCATCTGGAAAAACATAAGTTTTGGAGCATTGAAATCCCAACGTTTGGCAGTAAGATTGGATCTTGAGGTACTGAAATTGGTTTGTTGACAATTTCCAAATCCACAAACAACCCCTGTAATACCAGACACACTCTACAAGATCGATCGAATTGCCTGTTACCGACACCCGTCGGTGCTCGCAGCGTTGGTGCTAAATTGCGGTTCGTTCATTCATCATCATCGTTCACTTACGCGGGCGGGCGCTTCTCAATGCCACAAGTGTAAATTGCCAAAGATACGGTGGCGCGAAAGGGGTTTGCATCTGTCCGGGAACATGCAGAAGCAACAAAAAGTCAACAACAAAAAAATCCTCTACCATTTACCGACTGTGCAAACCGTATTGCTGGTGCACCGTTCTCCTCCTGCACGCTAAAAATAGCGGGCGGGTGCGATGCGAAAAATGCTGTCGGAACATTAACGTCTCGCCAAACGAGCAGAGCACACCGCCGCGGCGCACACTCCCGTGTGACGTCCCGGAGGACGAAGACGAATTCCGTTGCCACTGCCCTGTTACACCGCCGCGCTACGGAAGAACGTGACGACTGCATTGGCAAAAGTGGTCGGAGAGCGAGTCGTGGAGTCCGCTGGCTAGCCTTGAATGAGTTCAATCAAGTTCAGTACTGCCTGCCTGTCTGCCATCCCATCGACCATCCTTTTAGCCCCCTTTACCTCCACGTGGTGGTGAAATACGATGAACTTTTTGGAGGCCCCCAGAAGAACAGGAACCACGCGGTTATGGGGCGTTTTCTTGCAATTCATGTTCCAATAGCATACCATTCCGCAGAGCAGTCTTATGAGAGAGACCAAGAGAACGAGAGAGAAAGACCGGTTGAGCGGGTGGGCATACTTTGCTCTACCCGGTCTTCTACGCATCTTTTGGCTCTTCTTTCTGTCCTCCTAATTCCAATCAACTCTTCTTAAGGGAACAACAGTGTTTGTTGTGTGTTGTTGTTGTGTTGGGAAATGGGGATTGTAACTGGAAAAGGTCCTCTGAAAATCCAACCACAATACCGTTTCGCACGGCATTCTCTGTACGTGGAAGAAAGCAACTGAGCTAAAATACTCATCACTCGTAATGGTTAACACATTAGTGCGTTTTTTTTCTTGTGTGCGAAAAAGCAAGGGAAAGCGTTGGTAACACCAGGCCGCGTGAACTGGAAGGACGAAAAGGCGTTAAACGTTTCGCTGGGGCGGTTCACAGGGCTTTTGCACGGTTGGAATGTGTGTACAAACGGTTGGCCACCGTGTGCTGTGTGTTCCGTCCGTTCCGTGCGCACGGTAAATGGACGCTTTCCCCTGTTGTTAACATGCGCGCGGGCACCCCAGGACGGGCAGACCCGACCCGCATGGTGGTAGTTCATGGAAGCGTCGTAAACCACCGTAACGGAGCAAGAACTGACCAACGGCAAGGTCTTTCTCCCTTTTGGCTAGCTTGTAAAATCACTTTTGCTACAAAGCTATTTGTGTGCGAACGAGCTCTCTCATACACACACACACACTGTAATGGTTGAGGGCCTGATGGACGATGGTGCGGGTTCTCAGGCTTATCCTAAACATTAGAGGATTATGGTGAGGCTTTGATTATACTGTGGAGGGGAATGAGGTTGAGGTGTGATGTGTATAGCGAGGGCGCACTATAGATTGAACGTTTACGAGTTTGCTGCTTGGGGCTAACCACCTGGTAAAGGTTTAACTGTGGTATGGATAGGTCGTCCGCGTAGTGTCGTGCGAAGAGTACAGTTCTCAGCACTGCAGGTCGTGGGATCAAACCCTGGGATCAATCCGAGATAAGAAATCAAATACGTTTTGAGTTTATCATCTATCTGCTCGAATCGGATTTGATGATTTACTAATCACCAGTAATGTTGTTTAGAACTCATTGAGTTTTAGGACGTTAAAAATAAAATTAAAATGTTAAAACCGCTGGGAAAGACAAGACAACAATCGCCATCAGCAGCTTCTCCTCCACACCAACTAAACCAAAGGTGTACAATAAAAAGGCTTCCCAAGCACACACCTCAAAAAGGAAAAAAGCTTCTTCTTTTACCTCTCAACATCCCAACAACACTGTTGGGGAATGAAAAAGAATACAAAAAAAACACACAAAAAAAAACCACACACACCTCTCACATTCATCCTTCTTTTTGAAGCGAACAACAACAGAAGCTTCAGGCTGCAGAACGCGCCCAGAGACGACGAAGACGCATCCAGTCGACGGGTTTTTGTCCGCCGGCTGCTGCTGCTGCTGCTGAAAACCTCAAACCGGTTGGGCAACCTGTGGCTCCTCTTGTCGACGGCCACCGCTAAGGGAACAGACGACACACCGATGGGAGGGCTTTGTTATGTTTTTCTCGTGCGCTTTGTCCGGTTCGGTTGTGTCGATTGTCTGTCTGACTGGTTTCAGTTGCACGCACACACACACACACACACACGTGTGCATGTGTGTCTGTGGCAATGAAAATGCCTAGAATGAGAAGGTCCGAGGTCGCTCGCTGCCATAAAGAACGCCGAAGAAGAAAAGGTCGCTCCGTGTGTTTGGTTCGCGAGGGCCAAAGCCGCCCAAGGTGGTGTCGACTCACCTTAGCGGAACATTCCAAGTCGATAAAAAAGAAATTGGTTTGGGAAAAGGGGGGGCCTGGGATGAAGGATGGAGATGTAAAAGGCTTCGAAGAGAGTACACAGAGAGAGAGGGTCACTTGAGTGCAGCAACCAGGAGTAGTAGAATGTTTTGTGTAGTACCGTATCGCTGAGGTGCTTTAAGCCGGAAAGATGAACCACGGTTGCCGTCTGTCTCTTGATGTAAAGAACACGACACGAATGGAAGCTTTCACACACCCACACACACACACACAGACATACAAGTGGCTTAAGGGAAAAGACACCGTTTCAAGCCAGTGCAGTGTTTGTACCTCGTGGTGGTGGAAAATGATTCATATCTGTGCACTTTCGCCCCCCCGAACACAGAGCGCAATTTCCGCAACGTCTCACATCTGGGGGGGAGTAGTGTGCTTGCACTTGCATCGTGATAAAGATGCCCCCGGAAACCTGAAGAAATGGCGCTCGGCTTAGAAAACATGGACAGCATCTGTGCGCCAAGCATGCCGATACGTGGGACGACGTGTTGGATTTGAACGATGTAACTTTGCCAGCTCGCATCTTAACCGCCTGGGAAAGATAGATTATGCCGTCTTTTGCCTGGTTGTTTTTTTCTCCCTCTGGAGGTTCATCAGGGTGGGTCAGGTTTCTCAGAACTAGGGCGCGTCCCAGGGTTCTCTGACACGGGAGACGTATCCGATGGAACGTGCAGGTAATAGCAGCAAAACGGGAGAGAGAGAGATGATGAAGGAACCAAGTCGCCTAAGCCCGCATACATGCGCGATTGTTCTGAATAAGGGTCAATGGGAAGCAAAGAGGACTCGGGATGCAGAAAATTAGGGCGTTATAGTTGGTCCTCCGTGTATGTGTGTATGTGTATGTTTTTCTGTAAGAGAGAACCACACATACAAGTTCGAGGAGAATGATTAACGGAGTGTAAGGAATCCCTACGGCGCAGCGAGAATGCTTTTGATGCAACCGACTCTTTGGTGGGCGCTGGCATGAAGAAAAGAACCAGACCCGGATAATGTGTGTCTACCGTCCTTTTGAGTAGCTTCTTGAACCGGTGTCTCAGTGTTCGGAACTACTCGTTGCCTGTCCAGGAGTCTCGCAAATCCTGACTCCTGGATGGTGCATGTGTGTGTGTGTGATGTAATGCACTTTGATAGTTGTTCAGGTTTGTAGCAACTCGTCGGGAGAGGCGCTGTGCTCAAAAGAAGGGATTAAAAGATGCATCACCTTCTCGGAACAGCTATTGCAGGTCCTCCTTCCCGCAACATGTGTTGTGCACGTGTTTGAAGCTTCGAAACCAACCAGAAGCATCAAACGGAAATAGTTCTAGACACATTTTCAATTGGGCGCTGGAATGTTGTGAGGCGGGTGTTTAGTGTTGTGTAATGCATTCAAATTATTCGTACGATTTTCTGCAATACCTTTGGTTGCTCTTTACATTCCTGCAAGATGGTGATTTGGTTTGGGCTTAAAGCTCGTCTCTCATTTCTGAAGTATTTTGAAGAATTCTTCAATCTGTTTTTGAGCAAGCGCTCGAACAACCAAACGAACGGAATGCAAATGTGTGAATGAATTATGGCTGGTGGTCAGTATGGATTGCGGTGGGTCGTTGCACCGCTTGCAACGGTGTGGGTGAATGTACTCATGTTGTTATTGCAATGTCTTCTGCTCCATTCCTCAGGCTCCTCCAGAATCGAATGAAGCTCATCCATTAATCCAATACAACACTGTGGTTCTTAATTTTTCACTTCATTTCCATGCCCCAATGCAATCCCATCAACGACCCTCCTTAAAGTCGTTAAGGCGCACTGAAGAAGTTCTGGTTCTGAGTGCACACGTTCTAGCGGCAGCGCCTCTCCAACGTCTCGAGTAGAGAAAATCATTAACTTGTTACGCACACCGCGCACCACCGTCGACGACACAACCAGAAGAACCACGTCACGTCTCATGGAGCGAAGCATTACCCATCGAGGCCGCTCTTCCATCACACCGTTCTTTCCAATTTCATTTCTGGTGAACATTTCTGGCAAGATGCTCCAAGTTCTTGCAGGACTGACGAAGAGGAGAACACACGGAGAAACACAATCCCTTGCTGGATGATCTCTCTCTCGTCACTGTGGTGGGGTTGGGAGACTTGACTTGAAATGAAGACTTTACTGGAAAGTCTTGACAGTGCTCCCGCAAGAACAAACGGCACACAGGCACCTCCGGGGGGACCGTTCATCGCACCCGGGACAACAGTGTTCGGCCGACCGGAAGAATCCATCTTTCTTCCAGTGACCGACGTCATCGCCAACACCACATCAAAATCATCATCATCATCATCTCTTTCTCGTGGTTAGGTTCTGGGGCTGGGTGTTGTTTCGGTCGTCCGATTTGTGTGTGCCGGGTGTGTGTGTGTTGATCGTTGTCGTTGTTGTGGGGCGCATTGGTGGTGGGGCTGGTAGAAAAAGCCCCAACACATCGGCCACCCTTCAACCAGGCGGTCTGTCTCGCGTAGCAGACACCGTCGCTGCCGTTTGTTGTTTCACTACACCAGCTGTAAAGCAGCAAAGTGTGGGGGAAGGAGACGCTCAACTCGCTACGAGCGAGTAATCAAGTAATTGCCCTCTTGGCACATTGGCCCTGGTCAATGTTTTCCGTTCGGCAGGGAAGGCAGGAGCACTGCAAAAGAAGCTAACGACGTGCCGTGGCGGCATCACAACGCAGGAAGACACACTGCCGACTGAAGCAGCAAAATGAGAAGAGGGGCTTAAGAGGGCGCCTCCCACTGGACGATTGGATCTACACCACCCAGTACACAGATGGCAGGAAATTCAATGCGAAAGTTTCAAAACCGATTCACAAACCAGATGAGCCTCCAGAGCCCAGCCCATGGTGTGGTTCCCATGGTGCGAGATTGCTGCAAATGGTGGAGAACATATTGCTTTCCATATATGGGAGGGACGCGCAGACAACGCCTCTGGCTGGTGCTGGTGTGGTATGAATATTGTCCTAGGTCAATGACCCTCGCCGGGTGGTGGTCAAACTATGGAGGGAGATGGCGACTTCCCCCCGACAAAACGGTGACGCACGGATCCTTCCGTGTGTTCTTCTCGTTTGTGCTGTGCAAAATGGGAAGCATTGAACGCCGGAAAACGCTGGCAGATATGAAACTAATTATGCTGCCGGTTTTGGGTGGGGGGTGGTCGTCGAGCAGGAAGCGATTTGGGCAGGATACGCTCTTTACCGTCGGTTGCGGTTGAAGTTTAAATGCAAATTATCTGTTTGCATGAAATTCAAATATCGATACAGGGTTGTACAATGGGTTGGATGTTAGAATTCGAGAGAAATGATGAGAATGGAGTTCTAAAGCAGTGTGTGTGTGTTAATTTGCATGTATTATGGTGCTATTAGGTTCGGATTTGATTCTTAGCATATGCAAGTTCGTCTTTAATAGGCAGTTTTGTCAGTGAACGTCGGATTGACTCCGTAGTATGGTGGTATGCAACCGAACTGCTAATCCGCCCGTCTGGAGTTCTAATCTCAAACCACGAAATCATTCTTTAGGACGCTATAACCTTAATTCAGCCGGTCTCGTAGTACAGTCGTCAACTCGTACGACTTAACAACATGCCCGTCATGGGTTCAATCCCCAAATAGACCGCGCCGCCATACGTAGGACTGACTATCCTGCTATGGGGGGGAATCAATTAGTCACTGAAAGCCAAGCCCACAAGTACAGGCAGGCCTTGACCGACATCGGTTGTTGAGCCAAAGAAGAAGAAGAACCTTAATTAAAATGAAATTACTGGATTTTGAAACATTATCTCCATCTAGCGCTCAATATCTTCATATTTAAGACTGTTGTAGAGAATTCTTTCCGTCTCTCCCTCCTATACAAATGGGCGAAACTCTCTTTGCCGTGGCTGGTGCCTGCAATACGTGCGGTGTTACGACAGCAGACTGCGGCGGGGTAGAATGAAGGCTAACATCGAAGCGGCAAAAAAACGAGGTCACTGTGCAAAAGTATATGCACTTTTTGCTGCTATTGCGTAGCCTGCCCGACCTCGCCGTCACCGTCTGGCAAAGAGCGAGCACCATACCACCCAAATCCCCACCGATAGTTGTGTCTTCAGCGATGCCCCGGCAACAAAACGCGAACCTCCTTCTTGTGCGCGCGCGATCGAAGGTTCCGGCAATGAATGGCTAAAAACTCGCCCAGTTGTTCGCAGGCACAGAGCACAGCATAAAGCAAAATGTTCAACTCCTATTCCGCACCCCTCCTCGCACAGTCTGGCACAGTTTGATGCAACATTATTGTGTGTACCCGTCTGCTTGTGGCCCCGCTTTACTGCCTTGACATTTTTGCCGCCACTGCCGCTGTTTCGAATTTGCCGCCTCCGCCGCCACCTCTCAGGTGGGGGAGGACGGGTGTCTCGTTACTCAATTTCATCACGGTTTGCCTTTTCCGAATGGTGGGCCTCCGTTAGGTTGCGATCGACTGATGGGGAGGTTGAATGAGAGAGAGGGCGAGTTTGGTTCGAAGATTGTAAGAAGTGTGAGGCAGGTTAAGATGGGTAATAGATAAGAAGCACCGGGGGCGATGTTAACTGCACACCCAATGGCGGGGGCGGAAATGGCCGCTTTATCTGTTCTGACCATTATTTATAATTTATTTCTTTCGTTTTCTTCTCGTTGCAGGTGAGTTCAACTTTCGCTTTTGATCAAGAACGTGCGCCGAGGTCCTTGCTGGTGCTACGGACCAGAGTCCTGAGGCGTCGGGCTGTGTGTGTCTGATGTCTAGGTTTAGAAGTTTATTAGGGTGTAAACGCAGGCCTGGTAATGTATTTCGGTCAATATTGAGCATCATTACGTTTGATGCGCTCGTTTGAATGAATTTGAATTTTCTGTTATCAGCTCCTAATTTCCGCTCCCCAATTACGACGGGAACTTACAACTTCAAACTGATGTTTCTACAATGAGAATTACAATTAACGATTACATTAACGAACACCTAAATGCTCGTGCAACCAGATCAGTGACATTAATTCTAGTTTAGTTTGCACATTACACCACACGACCATTTCCTTGCCTTTCCACCGCTAACGCAAACAAAAATTAAGATGAAATTGTTTGATAACAGTGTGGAGAGGGCATGGATGGAAAAGATGATAAAGCTTGCTTCGTATGTTGTGTGTTGTTGATGATGCGGAGACAACCCTGAACGTTCACGGCGTGTAATGTTTCGTTAATTAAAAGACCAGCCCCATATCCATAATCGCGCCTTCTCGTGCTTCTGCTGCCATGGCTGACTGGCCTATTGCCGTTCGTTTCGATAAACGTGCGGGCCTGTTTGGCAAATGGTGCGGTGCGCGTGCACATTGATGGCACTTAAAATCCCTCCAAATGGGTGTTGAAAATTTGCTTTTATGATTATCGTGTGTTTTTAGCCGAGCAAGACAACAGAGCAAGCGAGCGAGCGAGTGGAGGATCTTGATGGAGTTTTCCGTGTTTTTTTGTTTTCATTCTTTTTGGAGCAACAAGATATAGCAAAGGAGATGCGGCGCGCAGGGTTCGAATGAAGTGGCTCCTCACCCGACAGGTGCAATGTTGTGCTGCGTGACGATTGTTGTACGCACATCCCTTTTTCCCCCTTTGCAGTAATTTGGCAGTGGTGGTCGGTGCGAAAAAAGAGCTATCGAAGGAGGCTGCCCTTTCTACCTTAACTCCTTTTCTCGGAAGATAATATCCAAACCCGCACCGAGGGTCGAACGATTTTTGGTTTTACAGCCGGTCGGTCGGTCGGGATCCCCTCGAGGGGTCGGTTTGTGCCAAAAACCAGTTCAAGATTGCCTCGGCCACTTGTGCTGCTGCTGCTGCTGCGGGCAATCTTCATACACGTTCGAAGAAACACCTGGAAGTATCGGCTGCTGTCTTCCCCGGCCGAGCGATTTTGGAAGCAATTTTGGCGCGTGCTTTTCCGGAGATGGTGCGGCAGTGGCTGCGGCAACGACAACTAAGGGAAAGATTAAGGGGCGGCTGTGAGACCAAATCGGTCTGTTCCATTCGATTGTGAATGGGTTCGTTTATGTTGCTGTTTTTTTTTCTTGTTTTAGTGTGATGGCAGTTTTTTATTGTTTGTTGCTCCTTTCGGTCTTGGTTCCGTTTCGCTATCCTCCACACAAAGTGTAAAAGGTGCAGCAGATGTGCCAAGAAGCAAGAGCACCTGCCCCGATGTGTCTGTCTGCTGCTGTTGGTTTTACGGTTTTTCGTTTGGGGGATTTTTTGTTTTTTCTTGCTGTAATCTTGATTGACCTCACATGTACGTCTGGAGGACAGCGCAGCTTTACCAGCTGTACCACGGTCCGTTCGGGAAATGTCTGTTTGTTTGTTTCGAAAGCTGTAATGTGTTGGACCAGTTGTTGCTACTTCATTTGTCATCAGGTGGTGAAACAAGTGAAGATACAGAAAAGAAAGGCTGTCTATGTTATTTCCACAACGTTTTTATTTCTAAAAAGTACAAATATTACAGTTTTAATGCATTTAAATCGATTTTAGTGAATTAACAACAAAGGGCTTTCATTTCTGTCTACAAAGAACTAAGGATATTGCACGAACTAAAAAAACTAAAAAAAACAGATTTGATCCCAAAATACAAAGAGCAACTTACATTATTTGTATGATTCAATCGAAGCACGACATAACATGCTTGAGATTTCAGTTCCATTGCAGTCAGAAAACATCAGAAATTGGAGTACACTTTGTGGTACATTAGAATTCACCAAATATTTGCTCCGCGAATCGTTAGTATTTTGGTTGTTGTAGTCACTATTTATTTAAATTTTACACATGTAGACAGGTTCAACTGGTGCGTTAAAGTGAGCATAATCCAGCAAGTGCAGTTTTCGATCAATATTCCTGCCCCGCTTCCAGAAGATACAGCATACTAAACATTGCTCACTCACCCGAATTCAGTCCGGCTGTTCGATACGATTCATAATTACAAATCGATTCACTTCCCTTCCCAGGGGGATATGATGTTCCAAGTCATAAAACCAAATACCGAGCGATTTGCTTCCCAACAAAATTCCTCCCCCGTTCGCAACAGCAACTCTCCTCTCCAACCTGGTATAATGTAATGTGCTCGCTAAACGGTCGGGGTCGGTGTGTTTGGTGGAAAATTCGCACAATTTTCCTCGCCGTTTCGCGTTTCGGTTGAAATTACATCAATCAGGACGCGGGCGAACGACGAGTACGCCTTCTCGGGAAGGAACGTTCCACAGTAGCAGCAGCAGCAGCAGCAGCTCCGTGGCTGGATTTTCGCGATAAGCACCGTGCGCTCGAATAAGCCGTAGTGTGTGTGTGTGTGTGTGTGTGTTTGTGTTTGTGTGGTGGGCAACAACCCAGTCGGTGCGAAAAGGTTTGCCAGGGTTCCACCATTCCCGGGAACAAATTTATAACCACCAGATCCCCGTACCTTTCGCCGCACAAACCTTCCTTTTACCGCCGCCGTAATCCTTCTCGCGAAAAAGGGGCTTCATCGCACGCCAGGACATTTAGCCGCTCGTTGGCTGCCGGGATTTTCTCATCCTTTTTTTCTCCCTCACTCTCTATCTCTATCTCTCTCCTGTTGTTGCAGAAACGCTCGCGGTGGGGCAGGGTTTCGGAAGGTTATAACATAAATTTAGCTGCCGGTTTGGCGCCACGGGCACGTACCGTATTATGGTGCTTTGCGTTGCTTCGCGTGCGCACACACACACACACTCACCACACAGCATAATTTGAAAATATCGTGCAAATGAGTGCAGAAAGAAGCGGCATCTCTCGGACGTTCGATTGAATACGTTCGTGTGCTCTTTGCGCCAGGCGGCGGCTTCCCCACAGTGCTGGGTGTTTATTTTACGCTTCCCATTTTCGTTACCTTGCCAATTTGCAATCAGAAGCGCGCCAAATCGTGCGCCGGATGGGGCAGATTTTTTTTTTTTTGGTTCGGTAACAGGGCAGAGATCATCAAGAAAAGGTGTGGTCGGTCAGGAGTTTGCTGTTGAAATCATGTGTCCGTTTAAACACACTTTGGTCGAGACAAAGGGATATGCAATTAATGAGCAAACTGTGTTTGATATGGAACGTTTTATTTATTTAGGTTAAATTGTTCGTAATGTGATGAATCTTTCCTTGTTCAATGACGCTGGGCGGTCTGTTTGTACCATCAAATTGCATTAGTTTTATCGAATTTAGGAATGCATACGATAAACGGGTGTGTTTTATTTCATTTCATTTCATTTCATTTCATTTCATTTATTAATACAATATCCGCCATCAAGGCTAAATAAGGCAGACTTAAAACTAAATAAACCCTAACAAATAAACAAACACAGAAACTCGATTAATCCGCATTTGGAACTAGTTGTTACACGCTTTGCACTTCAGTTCCAACTGTTTGGATGGGAGTTTACTGCACCAATCATCATCTTCCTTCCAATTAATAGCTAGCTGCCTCCAGTGATACCCTTTCGGTGTAGTTGGATATATTCCCAAAACTGTCCTTACAGTGCATCTTTTATACCTCATTTTTATCTGTATGTTTGGTTACCTGTATCCTCAATTTCAACGTTGATTCGATAAACCAGAGTCAGAAGAGCGATAACAGGTATGCTGTCTGCGCCGGTGTGTAACTCTAACGAAGCACCGTTGCCATAACCGTAGTCGTCGTCCTGTCGACTGTGTGACACGTTCGCTCGACGGGTCGAGAAAATGTGATTATAAACTTTGCTAACTAATTCACAAACAGTCAACACACACACACACGCTCCGGGTTGCAATTCTGATTAGTTGGTGACTCGCTCTATCCGGTTTCCCTGGGTACTTCCGGTGCTGCTCCGTGTGAAGGGGGCAAGTGCGATGCCCTTGCAGTTGAAAATTCAACTGCTACTTTTGAACTTTGGCCATCGTACACCCCGAAAATTTGCTGGTTGTGACTTCGCCGTGGAGCTTTAGTGCATCCGGTTTGTTCAGTTGAATGTGGTGCATCCTCATGGCGACAGTGGGATATCCTCCAGGAGGATATATAGAAAGGGGAAGCTACAAAAACTGTGCTTGGACGTTTGAATCCTCATTCTCTGCTTCCAATCCTTATTTTCATCTCTCTCTCTCTCTCTCTGCGTGTATGCATGCGACCAGTTCGGCGGTTATTGACCCCCTGGACGATGTCTGAGGTGGTCGGCGAGTTGAGATTTGGATTTACGTCCGAACCGCGCTGCAAGCTGATGCACAAAAACAAAGAAAACGAATGCCCGAAATTGTGGTGCAACCTGCTGCTGCTGCTGCTGCATGATGGCAGAAGCAGACCAAATGGGTGTTCTGGGGGTTTTGCGTTGGTCAGAGCACGACAGAGACACATCGTTGGGTATACTTTAAGCCTAACGTTTTAACCTGTGAACTCGATGGAGCGCGGGGAGTACACACGGAGTCTTCGCAGGGGTTAACCACAGAGAAGAGAACAGAAAAAATCCCCAAACCAAACAAAAAGACAGCTGTTCTTGATGCTGCAAACTGAACTCCAGAGCAAATGAGACATGAAAGAAAGACGCGGAAGAATCGAGAGCCCCTTCAGGGTTGTGCCTTTTCTTCTGTAGGATGGATCAATGTTTGAAGTTGCCAGAAATCTCCCCTGGACATCATCACCTCCGGAAGAGAATTTGCATTTTGAAATCATTAAAAATTGTGCTCCAGTTTTCCGAGTACTGTACCAGAGGCACTTCAAAAGTGTTGAAACACATGTGTTATTGCGTTTTTATTAGCCAGCTTTGCAGGTGCTTTGTACGTGTGGCAGTTCTTGCCAGATGAGTCCGAATTAATCCGACCCAAATTTTCTTTTATTCAACTGCCTCTCTAATGGCAGCATTTGGGGGCTTGACCAAAGGCCGATCTTCCAATCGCAAACCACAGCCCACGGTCTTCCAACTCGAAAAGCTCATAAATATGTATCCGCAGCGATTTACGGAGCATATTTCGTTCGCTCGCAGTAGAACGTGAGCCTTCAGGGGCATGCTGGAGCGAAGGTTTTTTTTCTCCTTCTTGTGACTGAATGAGGCTCTAAAGCCTCGGTGCTAAAATAAAAGTGACGAGGTTATTGACAGTGGTAGTAGTAGAACTCGCCTCAAAACTTTAGAACCACACGATGAGCCTCTCTCCCGTTCTTGAGGACTGAGGTTCTTTTTTCTCATAACCTCCGTCCAGGGCTCAGGGTGTTTGGTCTGGTGGGCATTGGAGCCGAACAGTATTACTGTGCACACAGAGCGCTTCCATGGGCTTCTTGTTGTCTTTCCTTCCAACGGCCAACACAAACAGACACACACACATTACCCTTCTTCTATCGAGCATTGCTCGGTTCTCGTTACGATGCCCGCGCTGCTGTTTGGAAGTTCGAAGAACTCCAAGAAGGCACCACTCGTTTGTTGTAAAAACCTTGCCCAGCAGTCCAACTGGCGGCGGGGAGACCTGTGTGATCATCCGGTGTTGGTTGTTGGAGGGTCGCAAATTGTTCCAGGCACCATTTGGTTATTATTATTATCCTTTGTGCCGGTTTTTTTAGTTGCTCTCTTGCTTTTCATCTTCTTCTTTTTTTTTGCTGTGCAACTGTGGCGGTGCAACTGTTACGGTTGTGGTTTTGGATATGAACGAAGCTTGAAAAATAATAGTCTGTAAAAGTTGTACGTGTACGAGAGACGGGAGCCTACTCACTACTCGCTGCAGAGTACAAACAGCGGCTGTGTGTTTGGACGAGCGCCTTGTTTCCTTGGAAAAATGGTATAATGATGATCCTTTTTCCATTATTTTTTTGTTCAGGATTTTCACAAGCACTCACAGGCCCACAGCTGTTGTTAAAATATTATGAAACATTTGCGCCTCTGTTGTTCTTTGGAGGTTATTATTGTTTTGCTTTTGGTTTTGATTTCTTTCTACAAACTATGGGTTTTTTGTCTTAATTTATTTCATTAAAAAGGCTTTTAAAAACATCAAAACTGCTCGAGAAAATCACGTCAAAAAGCACAACAGCGTGGTCTTGTTGATGGAAATTGAGATTCCTTGTGTAGCTCAAGGGCGAGGAAAATCGATTACCACATCTTCTGAAAATGTAGAACTCCCCATATATAAACACAATCTTCCCTTTGGGTCTCGCAAAATGGCAAGCAATCCCTACCCTTCTGCCTCACCATATCTTGTGGAAAATGCAGCAAATTTTGCCTCTAAATTTTCCTCCACACTCACCGCTGCTGCATACACGGCGATGCAAAAGAGTTGTCAATCGCGGTGCTCTCCACTCGCGCAAAGCTTCTCTTAGCTTTCCCCCGTTCGCTTGTCACATGGCCGCATCTCAGCAAGTGTAAGCGCGACGAACTGCGAAAAACGGTTGTGCCGAAATCCTTCCATCTTCGGGTGGAATTTCAATTTTGGCAAGAAAATGCGGAAAACATTCGGGATCAACCTCTCTCCGTGTTCGCGCTGCAATCTGCAACATACGGGGGGAGAAATTGTCATTTTGCTTGTGTGGTTTTTGCGGGTCTTTTCACTCCATGGGAGGAGAGATGTTTACGGGAAGGCGTTCTTACCTTCCAGCTGTCGTCTGTGTCAGCGGTGATAGTGAAAAGGTAAGGTAGGTGTTGTTGCTCCTGTTTAACGATAGAATTGCAGAGCTGTTCTTGTGTGTATTGTTAGTTGTTGTACATCTTTTTGTTGAAGGTGCAATGTATAGGACGAGCAACAGCATGTTTTAGAATACTCTTAGGTACCAAGAACCAGCGTTTGAAAGCGTTTAAAATTAACATTAGAAAGCATATGCCTGAAGTGCAATTTTTCACATACAGTATGGTTAAGATACCTTGGTTTATCTCTTCCAGAGGAGCTGTGTGTGTGTGTGTGTCATCAAGGTTCATCTGTTCATTGACACCTCTAACCGCAAACTCCGCAACAAAAAACCATTACCTAAACCCGCGTCAGCTGGAATACGAAGCATATACATTGAACAAAGTGTTCGGGATCTCTCCATTTAAACACACACTTCTTTCCAACTCCGCCGTATGCTCTTTGTGCTCTGCTTCTTCGTGGCATTTTTGCAAACATTTCGTACGCGTAACAAAAAAAAAACAACCTCCTCGTGGTGATTTAAAACACGTGGAGCATCACGCTGACTACATAGTTGTCCGGATCCCGGAGATCACCTCTTCGCTTTATTGGCATTGTATCGACGAAGGGGTAGATGTGCAAAAAATGGATTGAAGAAAAAACAACCCAATAAAACGAAGCAAGATTTGAGCGATCGCAAAGTGCGAAGAAAGAGGCGCCGCGCGCGTAAGCATCGATAGTGAAAATGTTTATGCACATACTCACTGGTGAGAGGAGGCAGTTGGTAAGAAGGGTTCCATACGCACGATGCAAATCAGCGATCTGCGGCGCCTGTACCTCATTCCCTTTCACACACATACACACACACACCTCACATGGCCAATATGTGTGTCTGCTATCGATGGTTTGGAAGGGAAATAAACTGTGCGTAATGCTGTTTGGAATGTTGACTGGGTGTGTGGTGTATTGTTGTTTGCTCGTCTTTAAGGGGGGTTTCATCGTTCAGTGCAGCCAAGTTGAAATGCCTTTTTTCTTAACACACTTCTCCTGATGATGATCTTTAAGAAGTGAAGACGAAGGCAAAAAGAGCAGAGAGCAAGAAGAAGTGAAAGGCTCTTCATCTTAAGAGCCATCGCGCGCTCCTGATTCTTTCTGTCCGATAAACTTATGCTATCAGCTCACTTTTCATTACAATGTTGAGCAGCAGGAAAGCTTACAGTTGCTATTGAATCGACAGCAGTTTTCCGAGTTAAAGCCAAAAGGTAAGAAAAGTGATCCAAGTAACTTTTGCTTCCCCAACTCCAGTTGCAGTTGCAAAAATCAATATCGCCCGCGCGATCGCTACAAAATCGAACGGCGCTAGGCACTCATTCCGGCAGAATAATTGAATATGAAATTTTAATTAAAAATGCATCATCGTTTCTGCAAACCGTACTCTATACTCTCTCTGCAATATTGTAAAAGCACCACCGCCACCGCCACCGTGCCTAGATGATGCTCCTTGCAATGGCGCTTCCGCTTGGAAGCGGAAAGGAAATTGACTGAACGCTGCAAAATAGAACGCTCTCACCCCCGAATCGGAGTGCAGCTGGCGGTTCTCCCATGTAAACAGTGTGTTCCATTTTCCCACCGGCCGGTCGGGAAAGCCGGAAAAGAAGGTTCGTGCTGCCATCATGCCCAGGAATGCGGGGCCCATAAGTCTGTCATCGGGGTCTGAGGAAAAGTGCATCTTGTTGTATAGGCGTTAGAGGTTTTTTTTTGGGGGAAGGCGATGATTTAAATCGCTTGAATTCACTCTATTTTGGTTCACGCCAAGCGAAGATGTTTTACTTTTTGGAACAGTTAAAATAAAAAAAAATCTATATGATGAATGCATTTTCCTGAGGTGAAAATTAATGCCCCACAACTTGTCCCGCTGTGCACAACAGTGTGTGTGAGTGTGAGTGTGTGTAAACAAATGTTAAACACCTTTTTTCTTTCCTGCTACAGACAGCTTTTCGTGTATGATCGAGTCGAGTGCCGCATAATGATGACCAAAACGACGGGGTGTGGGAGTGTAGGGGGTGTGAATAAATTATTTGTTACCTAAAATGTGTCTACTTTGAAGTGTTGGTGCTTGTGTGTGTATTTAAAGATAGAACTTTAGTGCTCTTGACTAGCTCGCTCTGTCGCGCTCGCTCGCTAGACGCGACGTGAAGGCGAACACCAACGGTGACGTGTCGAAAGATAATTAACATCGAGTGAAAATTAATTACTCGAATCACTCGTCTTGTCAGATTTTCCATTTTCTTTCGCCCTGTAACAGCCGCCCTTCCACTCTTCTGTCACCCGACTCGAAGGTGGTATAAAACCTGCGGCCAAGAACCGAGCAGCAGCAGCAGCAACACCACGGTGTTACAATTAAGCGCTTTTCCGCTCTCGGACGGAATGGGGCCGGTGGAAACAAAACAAAAAAAACTGATCCTCAAAAGTGGAGAGGGAACACGAAAGCGGTAGTTTGCACAAAAATCGACTCGTCGACTCGCTTTGAAATTTACACCGATTTGCAATTCAAATTGAGGAGGAAAGCTTGCTTTTCCAACCACACCGGCTCTGTGTCTGTCGGCGTTGGTGGTGAAGTGTTTCCTTCGTCTCGGAGTTGTTTTTTTCTTCCTCTACCAAAGCGGCGGACTGCGACGGTTTTCCACGAACGGTTAATCCTTGCAATCCTGACGCTTTCGAGACGTTGTGCGACTTTGGTCCTCCTTTTCATTTTCTGTGTTTCTTTGTGTGTCTCTGTGTGTTCCGGGGCACAAGCCGCAAAGTTTTTGACCACTTTGATGACAAAGTTTCCCATCCCCATCCCAAGTGGAAAGCGATAAAATTTCCCTAATTCATTGTAGACGAGAACCGGTTGGTGGTGTCGTCGTTGTCGTCGTCGTCGCCGTTGCTTCGGTGTGCTTTTTCCGGAGCGAAATTGATTACCAGCCTGGCAGGCGACACTCGAGGTAGATGGCAGAGTTTCACACGCATCTTGAAATGGAAATAAAGGAACAGAGAAAGGTGAATTTCCACCACGAAGACAGGCGTTTTATGCGCGCCTAGAGGCTTCAAAGGGAAAAGGACAAAACATAATTTACCCCCCGTTCCACATTATCACAGAAAACGCACAGCTTTGGCAATACAATCTGACCTTCGGTCAGAGCTAATCCAATTGTCCCCGGAGTACGTGTGTGTCGGTTTTGTGAGGTTGTCTTTTTCATATATCTTTCCGCTTGTGTTGCAATGTGTACACGATTAGTTTATTAGGGCGAAGCGCCGAAGTGCCATCTCGATTGGAAGCCCATTATTACTCCTTAGTGTGTATCCATTCTGCTCCTCGGAAACACTCACGGAACGCTAAGGATAATAAAATTAACACAGCCACGCACCGAATGCTCTCTCGGCCTTTAAACACAATCCTCACGACCGTTTGCTCGCCTGTGGTTTGATATGGCTTGACCTTGGTACTATTGCGCGTCCGCGCCCTTGCTGGCAGAGTCATTTCCAACGCTCGGAACGCTTTGTGATGAAAGCAAGCAAAATTGCTTCGCCTACACACTTACGGAATAGCGACAACGACGACGACGACGACGACATCGTTTTTGTGTGCTCCCCCGATGTCCTTAAGAAATCCATTCCGCAGCCGCAGACGCTGTTGTGCAAGGGTGAAGCAAATCCGTGGAAATTACTTCTTCAAGGAAATCATTCGGTCTAGGTTTCTTTGCGACTTCCATGGTGGGGCCGGAGGACGTGATGAAAGCTAGGAACGCACCGGGGCAGGGAATAAAATGGTTTCTGGTGACGCAATTTCGCAGCTCCACTCATTCGGATGCTATTCTTTGCCTGCCAGTTGTTTCCTAGGAAGGTGTGAGAGTGGCCCTACGGAGGAGAGGCCAAGAGATTAAAGATTAAGATAGGAAATAGGTGTGGTGTGGAAATCATACCATTGGAGGTTTAGTTTTGGTCTTGTGTGCAGAAAGAAAACTCCCGCTAGAACGCGTCATTTTGTCTCCGGTTGATTGGCAAAAGTACGCGCGTTAAAGACTCGCCCTTATCGGTTTCATAAAGATCATTTCTTCAAGATTGGCAGCAGCAGCAGCAGCAACTTAATTGGAAGAAAGAACTCCAACCTCCAGGCAGTGCAGCTATATTTAAAGACAATGTATTTGCCCGTTGGCGCCCTGCATACGAACTCAACATGGATGGCATTGAGTTGGCGCTTTTGTCTGCCGCGTGGCGGCGGGTCCCTCTGCTTCGTGTCCGTGACCCTCACACGCAATTACCCCCCCGAGTGGGGATTGTTGGTGTAATAAAGTGTCACAAGATATCGAGCGAATCAGCGTACGCGTATAATTCGCGTCGTATTGGTTGGCTTTGTTTGGTGAGTTTCGGGATTGCGATCATATGCAACGAAGAAGGAAGAAGAGAGCGCTCCCCGGACGCGCGCGCCCAATCATTGTGGTGAACCTTTGTTTGAGGGCATGGTGGAGCGAAGGTCTCGTCATTATGTCGTCATCGTCGATACGATGGTTTTGTGGTACGTGAACTTGGGCATTAGCTCCAATGTGTGGGAAAGTGTGAGAGCTGCTGCCTTCCCGGGCAGTCAAGTCCATTTCCGTGCGGGTGACAATGGCAAAGGTCCTGCCTATGGCCCTAGGAGCAGCAGCAGTAGTAGCAGCGTTGGTCGTCTGATCCTAGCACATTCAAAGTTCTGGAATGGATTTCGCCGAATTCGCTGCTTCTCTTAGCGCTTCATTGTAATTTTGATGGAAGTAATTTCCCCGACAAGAAATGTCCTGAAGGACATCCACAACAAAGATTGGATGGTCGTATTCACATACATACACACGAAGGGTGGCCTTGAACCGCCAGTTGCAAGAGCACACGGGCGGGGTCCCTACGTGGGTTGAGTGTTTGGAATTTCCGGCACAAATCTGAGGACAGAGAACTTATCCTGAGCAGCGAGAGCGTACCTGAGCGATTTCAGGAAATTCGGGATGTCGGTTGCAGCTCTCTGTTCTGGAGGCAACAGTGTGCGGTCTGTCTGTCCCTGTTTTGGAAGGTTGGGACAGCGTTGTATCCCGAAAATATGCAACGTTTGGTTGATGTTTTCGTTTGATTTTGGAATTTTAATTAAAGTTTCCCGGTACGGAGTTTAAAGAACGTGTTGGTAGTAGTTGGCCCACTGAAAACGCTACGCGGAAGGATTCGAAGCGAAAGGAAAAACAAGTCCACCACTCCCATTTTCTGCCTAGATTCGTTATTCGCTAAACAGTCGAGGGAGGGAGCAGCACACTAAACATAAGTGACATAATTCATGTCGGAAAACCCATAAATATCTTGCCCATACGTCCGCAGCCTTCACCCCGAATGCTTCCCCAGTTCCCCAACTTCACCAACTTCAAAAGGCTCAACACACCCCCGGGAGCAGCACATCCACGCGTAACGAGACGCAATAAATTTTCGTTTTAAAACTTTTAGCCTCTCGAAGCAGAATTTGAAGTGTGCAAGCGCGGCGGGCCCGTCCGTTTAAAGACCATTTTGATAACCGGGCGGCAGTGGTCGAAACCCGGGCCGGGTCGGGTCTGCACAATCAACAACCACCGGGTGACGGTCGAACGGACCAATTTCCCGATAAAACCGACGACTTACGGTATAACGTTTGTTTTTCTTCTCTTCATCCGTTGGCTGTTTTTACGAATTGACAGGGCCGAGGGGGTAGAAAAATAACCCCAGTACGTCCGATTTCTTCCACTTTTCCGCTACTGAAGTGTGTTTCAATCCTTCGCGCGGTGTTCACACATCGTCTAATGCGCCTTTTGTTACCAAAACCCCCTCTCCTAGTCGTCCCTTGGCCGTGTGTTGCGCTGTTTATGAAAGCTGTCGAAAGCTTATTTATGGTGCCGTTTTGCTAATGGTTTCGATTGAGTGTGTGTGTGTGTGTGTGTGTGTGTGCCGCTGTGCTGAGTTGGTTGGACCCTTCCCAGGCTGGTGTTTCGAGCATAATTATCGGAACAAACCCAAATGCTTTGCACACAGCGACAGTTGAAACCCTTTTCTTATGGCGCGCGCGCGCGTTTAAATCAGAGACACAGCTGTTCGTTTGTGCCGCCGCACAGAGAGTACTTGGTGGCAAATCGATTACCGCTTCGCCGAAAAAGCTTAGCCCAACTTTATCGTTCATCTTGTGGAAAAAAGTGTCTAATATATATATATGAAGAAAAGAGGCACGCGCGAGCGTTTCAATGAAGGTTAAAGAATGGCAAACTTCCGATTCCTTTTTGCTTGCCATGAATGCTTAATTTCTATTTTCGACCATGTTGTGTAGCGATCAGGGGAGGATATAGATGAAGGACCACCCTCATCTAGTGCCCTCCTACGCCCCTGCGGTGTAGTTTGATTGGGGGTGACTGGGGGTTCTTTTTCTTTTCATTCCGGTATTGGCGGACCTTCCGTTCCGTACTAGTTTCGCTCTCTCAGCAAGCCGTGATTCTATTTTCGTTATCAACGTCAATCCGGCTGAACCGGATGGGGCATAAAACATCCTTAGCCATTTCGGGGGAGTGGGAGGTGGGATAGCCTCACGCCACTAGCCAGAGAAAAAGGACCAGAAAACGACCATAACGTCGTCCGGCCTCCGGTCGGAAATGCCATTGCACGCGATTTTCGTTAATGTAAGGAATTTTGTTTTAATATTAAACCACCGGCGCTCCTCGTTAGCGCCGGTTTTCTTTTCGGGTCGCTGTGTGTAGGTGTTCGTTGAAGAAGCTCGTTGTCGGACGCATTGACGTCAGAGAGACCTCGGGAATGTTTGAAAATGGGGTGTATGGCTGGGAGGGTCAGACACCTTTTTGCCTCGAGATTGACTAAATTAGAACCTTTGTTTTATCTAATGACATTACCAATTAAACGGCATTAATGTTCAATGAGGGTTCGACTCCATTTTTGGGTCGTCTGATGCTGCCCTAGTTTTTTTTTCCTGTGCTCCAATAATGATGAACTCCTCGTGTCTCTTTCTTTCTCCCGTGTCTGAAGATTCGATTGGAGGTGTTTTTGGTAAACGATCTGGAGTAGAAACCGTGCCCTAATTCTGGCGAACATAAATCAACCTGGTGCAGCCAAAACAAGAAGAATCAGGTTTCGCACTAAACAATCTAAAAAGCTGGTTGTTTACTAGCCCAGCGTCTAGCTTGGTCTTGGCTGGTCTGGTGTTGTTGTTTCCTTTTTTCTCCTTCTCGAGAGATATTCCTAACAGAGCACAGCTCATCTGACCATTCTTTAGAAATTCCCTAGCCCCAAAAACCATAAACAATCGGCAGACTGGTCGGAAGTACGCGCCCAACCACCAACAAGAACCCGTTTCGAAACAGCCGTTTCGCCGGAAACAAATCATTCCCGAGGTTCTCTCTAGCACCGCGATCCGTTTAGCTATGTGTGATAGCCAAAATCTTGAAAAGACACGACTTTGTTTTGCATTCCTTTTTCTCCCCTATGCGGCTTCTTTCCTGTTTCAGCGTTCAGAAGCACCAGACACCGAAAATCCGAAGGGTGGTGGTGGTGGTGGTTGTTTGAACGCGAGCGTCTCTTACTCAACGTGGTGTGACACATTGTTGTCGTGGGTTTGAGGTTATTTGATTTCGTCTAGATCTCGACTTGCTTTTTTTTGTTGCGACGGTTACATTCGGCATTAGAAGACGGCGATGCTGAATGTTGCGCTGAACGCGATTGCATTTCACGCGGACGGTAAACGCCCTCCGCGCTTTCTGGTGTGACGTATGTCGCTTTTGGCCAGACGCGACTCATCCGTGGGGGAAAGTTCAATCACCCAACACAATGATTTGTTTTACGCTTTGCTGTGGGATCGTGTTTTAATCGTAACTTACTCTGGTGGTGGTGGCTGGCTACAGTTTTGAATGTGATTTAGGTTGTTTTTGGGGACAGGAATTTCAGAGGGAGAGCAGACGGCGTACGCTTCGATGGCGAACTTGATTTGTTTTTGATAGCTCGTCCCGTCTGTCATCTCTCTGGAATGCTTAATATGCCGATCAATTTGCAAATAAATGAATGATTTTAATTTAAATACTTTAGTGGTTTGAAGACGAAAAGTCGTAAAATTTAGCGTCTGAATGTGTTGAGGGACTAACGTGCTAGGCTAGGAGATGATCAGTGGTTTAATGGATAGAGAGGCGGACAATTACAGGACTGGACTTGGATCGATTCCCCATTTGGAGTGGATTTTATTTCGTATGTTTCAAGACTCATCAAAACAGTCTAGCTACAAAAAAAAACGCAAATCAACTTAAACACAATTTCCTCTTCACTTTGATTTAAACTTCCCTTTGTTTAACCAAGTTTAACCAATCAACACTTTGCACTTCTTCCCTGTTATTGTTGCTCTTCAATTTCATTTCCACTTGAAAGCATTCCACAGCAGACCAGGAACAAAGGCGAAAACCTCGAAACAGTCAGAGTAAATTCCCCCCTAGTGTTTAAAGTGCAAGTGCAACGCCTGTGCATCGGGGAGTCGAGCCAGGCTTCCTTTCTGAGGTGGAAATTGTGCGGTGCTTTTTTGGTATAAAAACACACCGCTCCGCCATCAGAGGAACGGCGTGAATGTGTTTTATCTTTCCACCAGACGCCATCCCGGCGTGGCTGCTGAAGTCGGCGAAGAGGAGGAACACTATTCTCACCGAAAAGAGTGGCGCACCGCAGACGCGCCCAGCACCAGTTGCGCTGCGTTTAGTTTATTTTATTCCGATGCAGCAGCCAACTTCTCTCTCTCTCTCTCTTTCCTCTTTGCCTCCGGAGTCTGTGGATGCGGCAGAGTCTGCTGCTGATGCAGCGAAGGCCGAGACACGATCGAAACGGAGGGTTCGGTCCAGACCGTTTCTCAACAGGATCAGCTTTCGAGTGGTGTAGACCGCCAAATGACAAAGGCAGCACACAGAATGACCATTGAGAGTGGTTGGGGGAGAGCTGGGGGATTGCTCAGAGGGAACCGAAGTCGGCAGCTCATAACTTTTAACGTCCCCTCGTTAACGGGCAGACAAGTACGATTACGCGCCGCGATGCTAACTGCATAGGAAAATAACAAATTCCAATTCTCCGTGAAAGAGGCCATAGAGTGAGTGCGGGTGAACTGAGCAGTTTGAGTACGATCGCAAGGAAATTTCCATTACAACACCCATGGTTAACCGACATGGTTGTGGTCCTCCCCCCGGGCTTGTGCGCTGTGTCTCCGCAAACGGGCGGAAAAATTATGCTTTCTTAATCGATTTTAATTGCTGAGAATTACGTCCATAAAGTGTGGCTTACTTCGAGGTGTTATCCGTTCCTATCGTAGGCATGCATGATGTACAGACGTAAAGACAAATTTACTGACAATGCATGAACACGACATCATACATTTCAGTTTGTCTTTTTATGACGTCCGTTCGCTAATCAAATAGAAGCATTTTAATTGCAACGAAACAACCTTTCCGCTTCTCAGAACCATCCATGGGTTTTTGTGTGTGGAGTTTGTCTACCAATGTCACGTACAGTGGAACCACCCTGATCCTCTCGCAAACACGCAATTTGTTGTGTACTATTTTTATATCCTTCCCCTTATAATACCCCGAAAAACCCGAGTCCTTTAGCCATGGGTTCTGTCAGTCGGATTAATTATTTTGTTACACGAAACTGTTGTAACTCACCCTGCCACATACATATGTGTATGTAGGTATGGGTACACCCTTTGGCATTTGCATGACACGCTCCGAGTTCGTTTGGCTGGTGCGTACATGTGGAAAAAAGGTATATTTGGCGCACGGCAGATCAAAATAGTTAACCTTTTCCGGGATATATCGATGATGGCAATAATCGGGAAGGCTTAGAAGTTGAGCGAACGTGCGGTGCCAGTGTGGCCAAACAAATGACGTTGACATAGGCCTGATCTATCGCCGCTATAACATACCGTAAGTTGCGTCAAACCCATGTTTTCGGCATCGATTAGTCTGCAAACGCTACGCTAAGCTAATCGTTCAGCAACAATAGCGTGAAATGGTGATGATGTGGATGATGATGGCGATGGTTTGCAGTGTGATAAGCGAGGTTCGGTTTCTCTGGGGCTTTATTCTTTCAACGGTTTCGCACCACGAAAAGAGCATCCCTCTTGTGGATCATCGTGTCCGTTCCGTCGGTACGAACACGCTTCCGACATGGTCATGCACACAGACACACAGACACCGGTTGACGTCTGTCTATCAGCGAAGGATCCGGCTTTTCCGGACGCGTAGAGAATTGCTCGCGCGTTCGTCACCGCCGCCCCGTTTCTGATGGGAGACTAATTTCTAAGTATTTCAAATTACCAACCACGAAAAAGACCTGCACGTTAGGTTCTAACAGCGCAAAAAGAGAAAGCGTTGTTTGGTGCGTACAACGAGCAAAACGAATGGAGGAGCACACGGCAGTTGGGCAACATGAACGCTTTCTCGCCTACCCAGGATGACTATTCATAGGAAAATTAAAGGTGTAAATGAAATTAGAGACTATGGTCGGCTCTTCAAGGTGATGGCAGAGCCCACACACACCCTTCCGCCGGATGGTTCAGGCTGTCAGGACATCCTTGTTGCTTCATGGTTAGGTCTTCGGAGCCCGCTTGATGCCTCAACAACGGCAGCCAGGCAACTACTCCTGAAGGGGTCTCTGTGTGTCATGTGTGAGTCAGTGTGTATATTCTAATATTCTCAGCAAATGGGCCATGTTCCGCGTAGCGTGCATGTTCTTCTTCCCCCCCACACACACACACATACCCCGGGGAGCGAGAGAATGTGTCACGCGGCTTTTGTTGGTGCGGATGGCGCCTAAAGCTGCATAGGGAGTGAAGTGGCGTGAATACAGTGGCCTTCCCTTTCTCTGTTGAAACGTTCGCCGCTGAACGTCAATCCGAGCCCAAAGGGAATTCACCCGCCCGACGACGTCAGCGTGCCCGATGGCATCACGACTGATGTGTGTACATCAAGATTTGAATTGAATTAAAATTTGCCTCCTCCCGGGAGGAATGGCGTGGAGTGCCACTCAGTGGCAATGACTTACTTTACAGCGAGTTTAGCGGCGGGGAGCCTGGGAAAACACTCTTTAAATCGTATCAATATCATTGGCCACTTTGTAACTCGCTTAGGGATTAGGAAATGTAAGGGAAGAATTTGGTTTTTTTGTGGAGTTCACTTCAACTCCACAAAATTCCAGCAGTTCCAGCTGGTCAACAAAGAATGGCTTTTTAAAACGGCGTAGGGCTAAATCTTGATTGACTCCCACTTCGGGTGTGCTCTCCGGGACAATTGACAAGATTCCCAATTAAGAAGCGCAGTAACGTCGGCAGGTCCGAACGGGGATGACATTTGAATTAATTCCAGCCCGTACGGCGTTGCACGCGGACGGACCTGTACGTGGACACAATCACTTTTGAATGCACCTTCGGCGAGTGAAGCTGATGATTTCTCGTATCGATTGCACTTGTCGGGCAAGGTTTCGCTCGGAATTCAATACCGCTGCCTCACCCCGTTCCTCTGCCGGTCAGGTTTAGTGTGTCGTGCAGGAATGTTGAGAGGCGCTCATGACTGAAGGTGTCGATTGACCCAGAGGTTCGTCGTGGAATGGTAATGTGGTTGAACTAGTGCTCGCACGAACCAGTGAGGCATTGTAGGGTAGGCACGTTAATAGCAATTAGGAAACACGAATGCAGTTGGGAATGCTTTGGGAAATGTATTTTGACGTCGGCAGGGTTGAGGCAAACGATGGTGCTAGGAGCTGCAGGAATAATTCTTCCTTTCATTACGTTATGCATCTTATAAGCTTTCTGCTCTGTTCTTAAATTTAGGCAAAAAATAAACAAAACTTTATGTATCCAGCGGCCAGTGTCAACAGTTTTGTATTGCAACATTTCTTCCTCCTCCGGTGGTGCAAGTCGGCACACGGGTAAAGAGAAAAAAGAAACCGTTTGCTCCAGCGCGCGTGTACTCGCTTTGTTCTAATTAATCATCCGCCCTCATCCGGCGCTGTTCCAACGCCCAACCCAACAGTCCACACATTTATCCATTTTTCTTCTTCTTCCTTTTCTCATTCGCAGGGCTGTCACCGATCCGCGTGATGGACGCCGGGTCGCACTCAAGAAGCTGCCCAACGTTTTCCAGTCGCTCGTGTCCTCGAAGCGTGTGTTCCGCGAGCTGAAGATGCTGTGCTTCTTCAAGCACGAAAATGTAAGTACTACGCCTTGCTGGCAAAACCCGCACGGTGGGAACGGTGGAAGGTCCATTGCTTCCAATGTGCCAAGGAGAAGGACTTCTTCTTCCTTGTGTATTTTCCTTTAACGAGAAAACCCCGAAGAAACAGCGAAACAGCGGCCGCACAGCGTCGTCTCGGTGGAAGAAGTTTTTAATTAGAAAGTGTTGTCGCTTCGGCCTGCTAACGTTTCGCAAGTGATACTACTACTCCTGTTAACCTTCGCCCGTCGTGGCTGTGTGTGCGCTTCGAGGAACTTCCTTGGGTAGTTAGAAGATAGTCTTTTCGCCACGGCACGTGTTGTTTTTCCTCGCTCGGATAACATGTGTTTTAGCATGCCTGGAAAGCAAGGAAAAAAAGAGTAATGGAGGCGCCAGCGTGCGCCAATATTACAAGCCGAGGCTTGGGAAAACATAAACCCTGACCGGAGTTTGGAGAAAAAACAAAACAAAAGACCGGGGGAAAAAGATGCAGTAGGAAAGCTTCTTCTGCACACGATGGCAGTGATTGGCGTTGCGCGCCGGCCCGGGCAAACGTTGATGAAAATTTATTGGCCGTTGTTTTGGGGGGAGTTTGGTTCTGTTGGTGGTACGATCGAAGTAAAGGCTGTTGGGCAGCAGAAGTGCCACAGACAGATTGGGCAGAAGAACATTTCTCCCGCTATTAGCGCAACAATATTGCGTGCACTTTCCTCAACAGCAATGGAATTTCCTCAGCGTTGTGCCTGAAATCGAAAATCCAATCCAATCCGGCCGCCGCAACGATTGATTGATGAAGTTTGGAAAAGTGCATCTGGTTGTGCGGCTGCCGATGGCAACACTTTATCGTGCCCTGGATCGTTCGCTGCACTGCACCAGACCCCTCTTGGGAGTCGTTTTGCTCGCCCCAAACCTCTTCTGTGCACTCGCAGCATTTCCCTCGGCTTTCCTGGTAGCACCGACCGGCACGGGGATGTTCGGTGGTCAAGGAGAGCGGCAAAGAGGACAAAACGAATCAAATACGAATCACGAACTAGGTTAATGGATGTGTCGGAAAAACATGAGGGCGAATAGGAAAGCCTCCTCGCCTCAACACAGCTCGCAAGATGCGCTTGGCGTCTGAAAATAGACTGCAATCGATTAGGTTCTTATATGCCTTCCTCGGTTGTATTAGAGTATGAGAGAGGGAGCGCTCGTCCAAGCTCCTCCCTAGATTGATCCCGTGGAGAAAATGTAATCGTGTTCCGTGTGCAAGGAAAGCGTTAGGAGAGCAATTGGATTTTGTAATATCCTTTGCCTGCCGCGTGGAAGAATTTGCTATCAACCCACTACAAGTATCTCCTGCCCACTTTTGTGTCTTTTTCAGTTTAAGCCTTTCCTTGGGACACAAAACTATGTTCGGCGGATGTAAATTAACCCCTTCCAGAGACCGTTCGCACCCACTTGCGCACACAAACATTATGATGAAAGTGTGGAGTAATACTCTGGCAGGAAATGAGTCAATCCACGTGTACGTGTGTTACTGGAAGCATTTTCCACCACATTGCGTAGTTCTTGGGACAGAGGACCATCCCACTACACTTCGTTGCCGCATTCAGAGCAGCAGCGAAGCCTAATGGCTTCAGTAATTACCGCGGCCGCGCGCAACATTAACGCCTACACCAATGAAGCAATGAAGAAAAGTGTCCCCGAACCAGGCAGAATGTAGGGCGTCATTAAGTTATTAACTATCGATTTCGATCCACACTTGCCCCGCACACACACAGCTTTTGATTATTGATTGAATTGAAACGACCCGCTCCCCACTTCTTTCTGGATGACATTAGGCGACAGTTTTCATACGTCTCGCTGTGTCTCATTTAAAACCTTCCCCCATCGTGGCGTCGTCCGGGGCCGTATGTAACATGTGTCAAATGCAAAGAGACATCGCTTCTCCTCGTAAAAGCCGCGCTCGCTTCTCCATTTTTTATGAGGCAAAACTTTACTATGTGTGTCCTCTGTGCGGGTCCTTTCGGCTGTGCTATTTTTGTTCCAGCGCCGCCAATGTGTGACAGTCCCGGGAATTGGGGGGGACAAGATCAGCTGTGCCTAGGTTTTTATGATGCATTTTTCTCTGCCCTCGTCACCCATCTCACCACTCGGGGGCAGTGCAATTTTGGTAAATGGAAGCCATTTGAATGTGTCGTTTCGGGTGGGATCGATCCAATGTTTCGAAGTGAAGATTAACGTCACCTGTGGGTGGTGTGTGTGATAAAGAAAGGACAAACGAATGCATTTTTTCAATCTCCTCCCGCCAATAAAGCCGCACATTGGGTGCGCGTGAGCAAGGCATTTAAAGGCGGGCGGGGGATGTTTGCTCCCTGAAGAATGACGCACGTACGGCCACTTAAGACCACCTATCATGTCTCTTAGCCGGAAAGGGGACATGCTTTTTTGGATATCTTGCCGTGTAGGAAGCGAGAAGCGTTCCTTTTCTTGCACAGCAACTGGAGCAAAGCACAGAAGTCATGTTTTTAGAATTAAAAGTATCACCACGATACGATTGTGAGTTAATCACTTTAACGAACACGTCACGAAGCGCTGTCGTGTGCTTCTTATAGGGTTGTCGACTATGTATATGCGAAACAAAAGGGAAGTTTTTCGGTCATCATGTTCTTGCCGCTGCAACTCAACACAAGGAATTAAGGAAATGGAAACGCCTTTTTGCAAACACATCCACCCACTATATTAATTGCAAAACACGCTGTGTGACCGCTGCCATGGTGTCTTGCACGGTTTGCAAAGTGTGTACCCCGTTCTATGCTGCTCTATCATAAGGAGTGGGTCAGGGTGCCGGTGTGTGTGTGAACCGTGCAAAATGAAACGACAAACACACGGCGCTTGTTGTTCGTGCGGCTCAAGAGTCAAATACGCGCTGGCAATTTTATGATTTTTCGCCTGTGCTTTATCATTCATCTCCACCACCATACACACACACCTTGTGTGCTCTCTAGAGTGTGAGGGGGGAGGGAGAGAGAGAGAGAAGAAAAAAACAAACGATTGCCTAATAAACCTTCCGAGCTCGCGATATAAATCATAACGCCATTTCCGGAGGGCAGAGGGCGAATAATGTTTTAGCTAGTTTCTCATCCCCTTCCCCAGACCCCCCCTCCCTCACCCGCTCCATGGGTTAAACGATTGCATAAATGCATGTATCCATGCGCGCAAGCGGGTGCTGTTTGTGAGTGTCCCTCCCCCTTCGTAAAACCCTCCCCAGTAGCGTGGACAGATGTGTTGAATAGAGCCCAACTCGCTACTTCCATTGTTTGCCGCCGCCGCTACTATTCGCTACTATTGGTTTTCCCCATTTTATTCCCCATGCTTTGGCAGTGCACAGATTGTAGTGCAGTTTGGCGAAGTGCAGTTTTGGGTCGGTGTGTGTGTGTGTGTGCAACACTTTTTTGTTTTCTGCATATGCACAATCTTTTTTTTGTTCTATGTTTTACCGTGGCGTGTAGAATCAACAAAAGAAATACAGTAAAAAAAAACACAACACTAAACGGACAGGGCAAAATGTGGAGCACGTGAATCTACTGCTCCTCTGTGCTTTGTATTATTGTCGCGCTCGCGTACCCCTGTTCGTGTGTGTGTGCGACTATTTTTCCACCAACAAATAGTCGGTGTTAACCATGGGAAAAATATGGAAATTTGAGCTTCTTCTTCTTCTTTTGGCTCAACAACCGATGTCGGTCAAGGCCTGCCTGTACCCACTTGTGGGCTTGGCTTTCAGTGACTAATTGATTCCCCCCATAGCAGGATAGTCAGTCCTACGTATGGCGGCGCGGTCTATTTGGGGATTGAACCCATGACGGGCATGTTGTTAAGTCGTACGAGTTGACGACTGTACTACGAGACCGGCTAAAAAAAATTTGAGCATTGTGCTAAAAAAAGGGGGTAGTGGGAAGGGAAAGACGGAGAATAATTCTATGCAAATGCATCACGCCCAAAGGGGGTGGGAGAGGACCCGCGCCCGGTAGAAGCTGCCAAAGTCCATTATTCATAGGGGAATGAGCACGCGACCGAAAATCTATTATTGTTTTTTCCAAAAAAGATTTGGAGGTATTTTGTTTTTCCGGTAGCTCTTTTTTTTATTTTTTATTTGTAGCTTTTGCTCTGCCTTCTGGTTGTGGTATGCAAAAATACGCGGGTATCATAAATCCCATTCCACCACCACCACCGATTGCAGCTGGCAGGCGGACGCGCTAATGCAATTAGTGTACGCGCGCTCGCAAACGCGCGGCGGTTGCATTTTGAATTGCCCTTGCACCACCATCACCACCACCACCGGAACCTCACTCCGTCTGTGAGTCGATGGGGAACTCGGAAAAGCATAATAGTGTACACAACTCCGGTACGGTACTCGATTTGGCGCTGAATTTATTCCGCAAGCGCAAAGTGTGGGGTAGATGAGATTAGACGGTTTTTATTATGCATCGGTTATTTGATAAATTATCCGCTTACTTTGGACACACGGAGAGAGAGAGAAGGGAAAGGAGTGTGTGACACAGTCACCATGGTTACAGTTTTTGTTTTTAATGCGCCAGAGGCAGCTGCAGCCGTTCTGCAGCTGTTCGCAAGCTGTGACAGCATTACGCGAGCGACACGTGCTCGGCGGCGGTCATCGTTTTGGGGTGTATGTGTGTGTGTGTGCAGTAAATTTTACAGTCCACAGGCATGTGGTATTACCAATAAATTGGACGTGAAGCTGTCCACTGTTAATTTGGTGGGGAATTATCTTGGTTGGCTTATTGGCGATAACCCGTTCCAAGCTGAAATTCGAACACACGCTAAAACGCCTAAAATTATGCAATACAGTCTACACGCCTCCACTGCTTATCCAATTGGAAACGGACGGTCGGGTTATGGTTGTTACTGGAAACATCCCACATAAAGTTGACATTCCACTGCTGCCAGTCGAACGCGTGTACGAGCAATCCATTGCATACCAATGCATCCGATAGGGTAAACAAGATCGGTCGGGATGATGCAGCTTTAGCTTCCAACTTGCATTTTTTTGTTGCCATTCTGCTGCAGTCCGTTGCACTTTGCGATCGTAAGCCCTTCTGCCGGTGTCATATTACTTCCTTCACCCCGTCCTGATTTTTTGCATTCCTTTGCACACCATCACCTTCACCAGTCAGCTGAAGTTTGACTTTTGCAGCCGTGGTTTTCATATTAATGTCACAAGTTCCCACGGCGTCGGACGGCGGGACATCATCGAACTGCAACCGAACGATGGCTTCTTTGCACCACCACTCTGTGGCAACAACAAAGTCCGATGCACTTCGAGGTGCGCATCTTTTGTCCCGTGTGTGTGTGCCTTCTGCTGCTCTCTGCAGTATTTGCTGCGTCAGCAGCTATCAGATAACTCGACAGCCGAAAGGGGGCGCTGACACAGAGCCTGATAGAAGGCTAATGGTGAGGTTCCCTTTCTTAAGATGCAAGGCTCTCAGGAAGTCACGTGTGTACTACCAGATGGAGCTATTTGACACTTTTAATGCCACGATTTGACATCTCCAACACGGCGACAGACGGTTCCCGTCCTGATCGATAATCCAGTTTCCGTACAAACTCTCTCCAACATACTGGGTTGGTAATGCAGACAGCAAATACACTGGGGGGGAATACTAAAGGACATTCAGCGGAATCAGTTTTGACTGACGGTTAGGTTGGAAGTTTGCGGACAACATGTGGAATACGTCATGTGCAATACTCTCCTATACTGTTCTACGTGTGCTTTATATTCCATTGCGGCACTTTAATGCATATTTTTCTAATCCTACTTTATCTTTGATTCTGCTCTTTCACAGGTACTCTCTGCACTGGACATCCTACAGCCGCCACATTTGGATTTCTTCCAGGAAATGTATCCTTTTTTCAAAAATCTGAAAACATACCGTATCATACACGCTTAGACATATCGTGGGAATGGCTCTCAACCAATGCCACTAATAAGAAAGTATAGCAATACTGCAATGGAATTATTTAATCATCACCTCCAAAGCTCCTGCTCCTGGGTCCATCAGTTATGGATGGTTTGGCGAATGATTGTGGTTTTATTTCCCGGGAACGGGCTGGTTCGAGGAGCTACTGCAACACAAGGGGAATGAAAGCTTTCTGGGGCTTTTTGGTGTTGCGAAAACTCCTGTTCCTCGTCCGGAAATGTACAAGCTGTCCCAGGAATTGCCTGCTTTTGCACCACACGTGACACTCGGGGTGGATTTGGACGGGATTTGTGCAAAGTTGAGCATCACACATTCACCGGGGCCACACACAATTGGCGAAGTTGTTGGCCCAAGTTTGGGTTAGACAGTTTGTTGGCATTTGGTACTTGGTCGTAGCGGAAATTAGAGCTTTTCCTGAACCCAACTCGAAATGATGTTTTACAGTGGAAATTTGACTTCTGATTTCTAATAATCCTGCACCAATCCTAGGATGTAGATCTTGATTTTTTTTTCTTGGACTATTGCCTTCGTTGCACAAAGGAATGGTTTTTGCAGCTGCTCTCAGCGGAGTGTGTAGACATGAAGTGCAAAATAACAATTTTAGTGCAATCTTTCTAGCTTCGTTTCCTCAAAGCATGAAGGAAAAAAAGAAGGAATTATTTTCCCTCCATAGGTGAATAATTCATCAACTCTCATCGCCAGAACCGCTCGGCGATGCCTCCAAAACCGCCTCTCTGCTCATGTAAATTTCATACGCCCAAACAGCTCCACCGTGTGTAGAGTAAAACGAGAAAATTGCAGTGCCGCAAACAATTCAACAAACAAACCAAACACACACGAGAAAAAAATATGTAATGTCAGTTGCTAGTTTTACCCGAATTGTAGTTTCCGTTTGTTTTAGGTATGGAGAGTAAAAAACAAAATTGGTCATCTCCATTGAAGCGAACCGAAAATGTGGGCCACCAAGCGTCACTGGTCACGGTTGAGGCACTAGTCGAAACAGACAAACCAGATCCCCGCCATTGACTTCAGCATTCGAACCACAGTTACTGCCGCAAAACGAAAGGGGACAATGCGGGTGAAGCTTCCCTAGGATACTGAGCAAAAAAACAAACCTCAAACCCAAAATGGACGAACGGCAAATGTTCATAGCCCCCTGCCCCACAAAAAGAAGGACCAACAAAAATGCTAAAGGGCAACTATTCAGCTTCCTGTGTCGATAGGCGAAAGATTTTTGCATAATATCCCACTTGTACTTTATTGACAAACTTTTCAGCCGCACGGGAAGCGAGGGAAGGGAAACAGTAGATAGGAACGGTCCTTTCCTCTTTCTACACGCATCCACACACACCAAACATCCGGTGGAGCGTCGAAATTTGCCCCGTTTTCCATGTAGTGATTTTATTTTATCCATGGAGTCGTTGTGGGGCAGCTCCCGGGGACTTTGGCGTTCAAGGACATCTGTTTAACTTGCGGCTTGCAGCGGAGGGCGTAGCCTCGAAGAGAAAGCAAGAGAGAGCGAGAGTGAACTGGGAAAAATCTACCCAAAAAAATGGGGAAGGATGCGTATGAGAGCTGTCGTGTGGTTCTGCCTTTCCACCAGTAATGTGCTTATTTACACCAAGGTCGAGTGTGTTTGGGCACGTGAGACAGCTTGGCAGAAGAAACTGCAAATGTTTCCCAGTTTGTTGGAACTTGTGACATCTTTGACTGCTTGTGCTGAAAAAGAAGATGTTGATGATAAACTATATTCAACATTCACGTTAAAAGAATTGCAATGTTTGAATAATTCAATTTCAAAACCCCATCGACAGCGCAGCTTCTTGCCAAATGGTAACGACTGCTGGGGACAGTTTGTTTGACAATAATTAATAAGAAGTAACTTATAATCTCTTTCATTCGCTGGAAGATGTCCGGATCAGACTAGGAAAAGAGAAGACTAATCTCGTACAATATTTCATCTCCTTCTGCCCTGTACCCCTGGTGTGCATTTCCATTTGATTAATGGATGCAATTTAGCTGCTCGAATCACCCGAGAGCGCGCTTTTATTCCGCGTTTATTCTGCCACCGCCGCCTTCATCGAGCTGTGTCGCCATGGCGCAATCGGGCGCAAGTTGAATTAAGCAAGTAGCAAGTAATACACTCGCCCACACCTCGTACGCGCCGTGATTCGTTTTATCTCCTCCCCTACGTTCCGTTCCGCTGCAAGCCGGGTCGTCCTTGCCCGCGTAGAAGGAGGAAGAAGCGATGGATCACAATGTCTGGAAAATTTCTTTGTTCCTGCTGCTGTTGCCGCCGCCTGTCTGGTGACTCTGTCCGGACAGTGGCATCATTTTTTTTTTTGTTCTGCTGCAGCCAATGTGTCCCATCGTCAACCCTAAAAACCACTCAGACCGTAAGTCCTTCCCCAACGAGCATCACATCCTCACTAGCCGGATGTATGGCTGCATTCATTTCGGTGCGAGATGGCCAATCCTCCCCCTTCTGTTCCTGTCGTCACCACAAAGACAATGACAAAGGCAAAGGGAGAGACAGAGATAGGGTTAGCGGGACATAAAGCGGGAGGATTTGCAGGTTTGCTTGCTTGTAACACAACGTGACGTATCGACGAGACTTTCTGCCAACAAACGCTCGCGTGTGTCAGTTCCGGGCAACGTCCTTGACAGGACTGCGGCGATGCGTCTGTGGTGGGGCGGTGACACTAGCAAAATCCGGAACTGTGAACCCATTCCGGTGGGGAAGTGAGAAGCGGGGGAGAAAGTAAAATAATCGTCCACATAAACCTTCGTCTTTGCTTAGTGCCCTTTTGCTGCTGTCCACCGTGTCGTGGCGTCGTCGAACGATCGCCCGGTTACCGGAAAGGACTATACGCACACACTCACACGCCTTGTGGCTTGCGGGGTACGTTCGCAAACACATTGTAACAGTGTGTCGTCTGCTCGTTAGACATTGGAAGTGGACATGCTTTTTTTTTGTAACCACCGGAACCGATTAAAAGCTGTGCAGAATGTGCGAAAAGTTGGTTCGAACGATGTTTACGACGGATGTCGTTACTTCATCGAACTTTCTACACACTCACCACAATGTTCCTGAATCCTAAAACAAAGAGGGGGGAGTATCCTTTATTCGGAATAACAGCTAGGATGAGGCAGCAGCTAACAAAGAATCAATCAGTTTGGACAGACACGCGTGGGCACAGTGGTTTTTTTTTCGAGCCAATCAACATTCCCAAAAAACTCCAGCAAAAACCCCATCCACAGAAATCCTTTTTGTCGATCGAAAACCATGCTTCCTTAACTACCGCTTTCACAGCTACGTGATTACGGAGCTGCTCCAGTCTGATCTGCACAAAATCATCGTCTCGCCGCAGCACCTGTCCGCTGACCACATCAAAGTGTTCCTGTACCAAATCCTGCGCGGGCTGAAGTATCTCCACTCGGCGCGCATCCTGCACCGGGACATCAAGCCCGGCAACCTGCTGGTGAACAGTAACTGTGTGCTGAAGGTACGTTGTTTAAATTGCGCCTTTGCATGTGCTTCGTTGTTAACCTTTATCTCCACTCGCCGCAGATTTGTGATTTTGGGCTGGCGCGCGTCGAGGAACCGGACCAATCGAAGCACATGACGCAGGAAGTCGTCACGCAGTACTACCGCGCGCCGGAGATACTGATGGGCGCCCGCCACTACTCGGCCGCCGTCGACGTCTGGTCGGTCGGGTGCATCTTCGGCGAGCTGCTCGGCCGGCGCATTCTCTTCCAGGCGCAAAGCCCCGTACAGCAGGTAAAAAGCCGGTTGACCTCGTTAACTCCGTTCCCTTGGCGTTACAACTTCTATAATGGGTTTTCTCTTTTCCGCAGCTTGAACTGATCACCGAACTGCTCGGTACGCCATCGCTGGAGGATATGCGGCATGCCTGCGAGGGCGCCAGAAGCCACATGCTGCGGAGGGCACCGAAGCCCCGGTCACTGACCGCACTCTACACGCTGAGCACCCATGCCACACACGAAGCCGTACATCTGCTCTGCCAAATGCTCGTCTTCGATCCGGTACGTACGGGAGGAGAGAGAGAGAGAGATTGTCACTAGACGACCACAGACAGGAGTTAATACACGGCGGTACTGGATAGGGCTTGAATGGGAACGCCATGCTAAAATTAAATCGCACCCAGCAAAACAAACAAAGAAACAAACTATCTGTTCAGACGGATGTGTGTGTCTTTCTGTGCCGCAAGTTAGATTACACATCCGTTGCAGATTGTTTGTAGGTGGTTTTGGGTGTATTCCGCAGGGGGTTTCACCAGAAAAAGTAACGTGCAAATTGGCGACAGGAATCGGTTTTCTTTGTTTGTTTGTATGGGTTGCTGTGTGTTGCATCGTCACGACAAGCACGGTGTGAAGGCACGTGCTTTGGAGACGGCTTTTAATACAGAGGGTGGTGTGCGTGGATAGTGCAACGGACAGCAAACAGCGTGAACGGGCTGTTCTTTGTTTTGGTTGTTCGGTTCATAACGACGAATACCGATCGAACTGCTTGCGTATTAACGCCGCCTACGTCACAGATATGGTGTTCAGCGTACTTTTCATTTACGCAATCAGACGCACGTGTCGCACGGAAAGACAGTTGCGAGACGCAGTGGTGTTGTGGGTGAAATGGTTTATTGCTTTCGCTTTGGAGTGTGCGTTGTCTCCTAAAAATTAATAACTCAATCCAGTAGGGGTGGGAGCTCGGAATAGGACCTACCCGATTCCGTGTTCGGAAGCAATTCTGGAGTCGATTCCGATGTTGGAATCGATTCCGATTCCGGAGCCGATTCCGGAGTTGACTTCAAAGCCGATTCCGGAGATGAATCCTTAGCCCATTCCGGAGTTGACTCCGGAGCCGATTACGGAGTTGACTCCAGAGCCGATTCCAGAGTTTAATCCGGAATTGTAATAGGTTCCGGAATCAGAATCGGCTCCGGAATCGGAATCGACGCTGGGAGTCGCAAATCGACCTGGGAGTCGCATAAGAAGTTTCAGTAGCGAAATCAGTCAGGGAATCTCCATGAGAACGGATCGTTTGTAAGTAAATTTTAATTATTTGTGGCTATCAATACATAGCATCATTGGATCCAAACGTCTTTACTTAAGGAGATGCCGAAACCGATTCCGATTTCTAAGCCGATTCTAATTTCGGAACCAATTCCGGAGCTGATTCCGTTTCCGGAGTCGATTCCAATTTAATAGCCATTTCTGGAACCAATTTCGAAATTGATTCCGGAAACTAGTTCCGGATCTATTACCCGAAATCGATTCCAGAAAACTTCGGAGCTGGAATCGATTCCGATGAAAACATTTTTCTTATCACTAAAATCCAGCTGGAAACATAATTTTCTTCTAATACACCCATTTACTAACTAACTCCACAGGACAAAAGAATATCCGTGATCGATGCGTTGGCCCATCCGTACGTCGACGAGGGCCGACTTCGTTACCATTCCTGCATGTGTAAGTGCTGTTACACCACGTCCGCCGGCATGCGCCAGTACACCGGCGAGTTCGAGCCATCCGCCACCCAAGCATTCGACGATCTGTGGGAACGCAAACTGACCTCCGTGCAGCAGGTGAAAGGTAAATAAAAGCATCAGCAACTGTTTTGGTTTTTGTGTGTTACACACTCTTTACTAAAATGTCCCTTTTCTTTTCTCCATTTTTACCTTTTCTCGGTCCGCCCCCAAAACAACAGAGGAAATGCACAAATTCATTGCCGAGCAGCTACAGACGGGCCGCGTGCCACTGTGTATAAATCCTCAAAGCGCTGCATTCAAATCCTTCGCTAGGTAGGTAAACCAGGCTAGAAGGGCTGAACCATCTCCCAAGCCCTATGCCGCCACCTCCCCTCCCCCAACCCTGCATGCGGTTGTGCACAGCCGATGTGTGACGTACCGAGATGCCGACAAAACGTCCCGCGCTCCTGGTTTTTCATTCACAATAGCTCTGTCCGCAACCATCCTTTTCTCTTTTCCTGTTTTTCGTCAAAACTGAAAATTAGTTCTACCAAACCGAGTGCTCTCTTTGCTGTGTATTTTGTACATAAAGAATTTTTGGTTTTGTCTTTCCCCCCGTTCTGTGTTTACCCCCTTTTCGTCGCAGCCGGCGCCCTCCTTACAAGGAAACCTCATCCGCCGTTGCACCACACGGATGACGTTTGCTTTAGGATACATGAAGCATATAAGGCGCGGCTATTTTTGCTCTCCTTTTTTATCTCGCCCTAAATCCAACTGATAAGGCTCCTACTACTATCTACTACTACCCTTTAGGGAAGATATTTTTGTCAAAATCTATTTTTAAAAACCATTTACCATCTAAGTAGTGACGAATGTGGAATGTTAGTAATCGGCTCCCAGAAGGAAGTAAAGGAAGGAAGGCGCGCAAAGCAAAGGAAAGCTGCAAACCCTGCGTACGCGTCATTGAAAGGATCCCAAAAACAAGTCCCCCACTGTGTCCGTACATGGGTTTGTGGTTTTTTTAAATGCATTTGTTTGTTGATGCCACTTCCTTCTTACCAAAGAAACAAAAATCCCACGGCCACCTGTTCCCGTCCAGCGCGTCTCCACCACGGGAGAAACACACAAGGATGTTTTTGATCCTGATTTTTGTTCCACACGCTCTCCTACTTCTCCCCCTCCCCCTCCCCCTTCCTGCTGGTGTAACGATCCATATCCCTGTTTTATATGTGTATCGCCCCCTGGTGGTTCCCCTTTTCTCACCCTATCTGTTTCTATCTCTCTCTCTCTCTTTCTTATCACTTTCACTATGTTTACCTACTACTACTACTACTATCCGTCCGTTTATCGAAGCTCACTTTTGTCATTGTGTTTCGTTTGACAACAGCAATAATCATCACATATCACCATCATCCAATCATCATCAGTAGCAAGCAGGTGGCAAAACTGATGCCTTCCGCGGGTAGCGTGCAAAGAGCTAGGAAGAAGCCGTGTGAACCGTTGCTGATGTTTGAATACTCGGGGGAGAAAAAAAAGGCAAGACGCGAGGTGGTGGTCTGCCACACAATCGCACTCGGGGAGGTGTGTCAAATCAAGAAAGAGAAACGCACCACTACTACTACTACTACTGCTAGCACAGTGCGTGTGAAGTTTGTCGATCAGTAGAGTTGGTGACCGAGAAAGGACTCCGCGACCAACACTATTCCCCAATAGTGTTCGATAAGAATCGACAGAAAGCTGGCCAAGGAAGAGATTTAAGAAAGCAAACAAACCGAACGATGCGCTTGTAGAGAAGAAACTGCAAATCAGTGTGGCGACTTTCGGGAACGACTTGTGTCGGTTCTGTGTGCACATGCCTTTTGCCCCTTATGAGTTGTTTGCTTGTGGAAATCATCAACCAACGACCGTGTCACTACTCGTACGACCTGCTACTCAGCTTTAGAGGATAATCATCACATTGCAAAACGAAAAAAAACAGCACACGCGATTTATTTGCCGGAAATGTGTGGAAGACAAGAGCCTTCCATGTCACATCAAACCACACAAGAATAATGCACCAGATGCGCACTGTTTGATGCTCCCCGTCTCTCAGACTCTCTCCCATGCGCCTCCCATCGGTGCATCTTTCCGTGGGGGGACGACATTCAAGAGACTGTCACGATAGCGATAGCGCTGATACCTAAGCGTTTACCATTAGCGTCACAGTGTCAATCACTAATCTTCTTTGATCACTGTGTGTACATGTGTGTGTGTGTGTGTGTGTGTGTTTGTGTGCGTGCCCGCACTTTCGTGCCGCGGGGCCATGGATCATCCCGGGGCAGGATACACACACGCAACTGGAATGTTGGATCGGGGGAGAAGAAAAAGCGGACGTATCTCCATGCTGCTACACATCTGTCCACAAGCCTTCGATTTTTCGCAAAATAGGTGTGTTTGTGTGTGTGTGTTTGTTTGTATGAAAAAAACTGTTTTTGTTGCTGCTCTCCTCACTGTAAACTATCTTTATTTCTTTGTTCACTTTCTTCACTCACCATATCGGCGCATCTCCAATAACAACATCTCCATACTTCTTTCACTTGCTCTCATCAATCCACACTCGCATTTCGTTTCTCTGTGTGTTTTTGCATCGTTCTAGCTTTCATTTCATTGTTGGTTGTTTTCTTTCTTCTTTCCTTCCTCTCGACGATCCATTTTACTACTACTGTGTCGTTACTGCAATTAACAACTGCTAGCTAGCCAAGCAATTTCCCTCCCTAAGTGTTATCTCTCACTTGTTCTTCTTGCATTATTTGCTCTGTGGTTTGTGTTACGTTTATGTTTGTTTCTGTTCATCTTTTCAAAACTGTCCCAAAGACACATTCTTGCATTTTGGCTGCATGACGAGTTTTTCGTCATTTTAAACACACTTGCTAGTTCTTGGTTTCGTGATTGCATTGCTTTTTCAGTTGTTCCAATGTTACTTTATTTTAAAATGCACCAACTTTAGATGAACTTTCAGTAAAATATTTTTCTTTTTTTTAAAGAAATTTACATTTTATTGTTTGTTAATATCATCATAGTAAAAAATCTAATAAAAAAGTCAATTAATTCAACCAGAAAGAGCTTGTTAAACCAACAACTTAAAAATAAAACACCAAATCTTCCCAATTAAATTTTTACAGCTGAAGAATTTGACACATACCAATCTAATATCTGCTTAACTAAAACTAAACAGTCCCAACTGTTGCATATTGCTCCACAAACCACCCATATCCACAAGTGCTCTCTATGCTTCACGCCAATTGGCCGATAACATTTGCTTGTTTGCTCCTTCCGCCTCGCCGCCTCTCATATCGCTCTCCTCTTCCTATCTGTGGCTGTAAGCTTGCGCTGAAAAGCAAAAATCAACACGCAAACAACAACATAAAAACCATACGCTCTCCTCCTAAACACTTGCTGCCCATGAACCCTCCTTACAACGAAAATTTCCTTCCTGCTGCTAGTGCTGCTGTTGCTGCTGCTGCTGTTGCTGCTACTACTGCCCGGCAAAAAGCCAACCTGGGCGAACAGGAAAGACAAAACCGCGTAAAAAACTCCCCTTTCCACACACACACTCTTTTCTTTGTACCGCTAATATTCCACATTCGTCACATACCTACTACTACTACGTCAAAATTGTGTATTTACTATTTTCTATTTTTATTTCATTTCAAGTAACAACACCTTTTTCCCTCTTTCTATTGTTACATGCCCTCAACACCTACTACCAACAAAAAAAAATCAAAATTGAAGCTCGTTACGAGCTACAGCGTGGCTTTTTCTTCCTTCTCGTAACAGTTTCCTTTTCCAGCCATCTTTTCCCCTCCCTATTGTGCTTGCGTCTTGTGAATTTGCATCTCAATTTACTGTACTTACTTTCCGCGTTACTACTCTGCAGCAATGCCACCGAATAAAACAAAACAAATGAGGAAACAAGGAAAAGCATGCGTTTGTTTGTGATGGCATTTAAGTTTCCCGTTGCACACAACAGTATCGCAATCGTATTTCGCTAGCGTGAACGTTAACTGCATCTTGATTGTTTAGCGTTACTAAACGAGCTCAAATTCAGCCTAAAATTACCAAACATACTCCCAAAACTAAAGCAAACTAAACGAACATTGCATCTAACTTCCGTACTGGTCTCACACATCGTTAGTATGTTCCTTGTTTGATTGTTTTATATTGGCATGCGTGCGCCTTACTAATTGTATTATTTCTCTCCCTGTTAAGCCATTTGCAAGCATCAAACTGAAATATAGCATTATGATCATTTACGTTCTATCTCCTCCCAACCAACTACCTGTTTTGCACATCTGCACTGAGACTGATTTGCGTTTGTTTTTCTTTTCTCTCTCCCTACTTTCATGTACCTCCCGCGCATCCGCTCATCATCTAACCTGTGTGTGTGTGTGTGCAAAAACCGTAGCTCAACCGTAGCCCATCCATCAGAACTGCCACCATCGCCGCACCAGTGGGAATGACATAATGAAGCAATGGCCGCCTAAAATGGAACGCTGTAAATGCAACCGAGAATCGACCACCCCCAGCCGAACAAACCAACACAAATCGACTCTTTACAAGATTGTATCAGGAGAAGCGACCATTAGGGGCATATCTGTGTTTTGTGGCGTCAGTTTCTAGGTTCTAGAAGAAAAAAAAATAACCCCTAAAACCTCAAGGTTGCCATTCCTGTGGGACAATCGGTGTCCAGGGGGGGTCCAAGCACTTACCAGAGCGTACCACGAACAAGAGCTCTCTCTGGTAATATATTACGTGTGAATATCCATGCAGACACACAAGCACACATACACACACAGAGACTATCTATTGTACGGCCGTCAGCATCAGAGCGCAACCAAGTAAAGGGGGACAGTATTTTTTGTTCGGTTTAGTATGTGGTTTAGTGCATGGGATTAGGTTATCATATCTCATGAAACGATGGGAGCTGCTATCCTAAAGGACTACTGCTCAGTTGTAGTGCAGAAGAACAGACAGGTGTGTGTAGCAAGCAGCGCCATCTGGGAACAAGATTGACTAATTGGAAGGAAGAATGTGTTGCAGTAACAAGCACACAACAGTGTACGTCCGATCGATGATGTATGCAGAATTAATCGCTCATAGCGCCGACGCATCCTTTCGATTACTCCAATCAGTTGTTTCACGTGTTACTTGACTTGAACAACAAAAAAGAAAGACAATTCCGTACAAACATTCTAAAAGGCAGGTGAAGAAAACAAACAAACAAAACCAGTTCCAAACACCGACAGGGAGGGGTCACAGGCCATGCTTGCAAACACAACAATCACAGAACCACAAAGCGAACTGTTCCGGGATCGAGACGAACCTTTTGACTGCCTAGTTTAATTTAGCTTACGCGTGTTGTACTTTGTTTGCATCCTGTGTGTGAGAGCGCGAGTGGGCGAACGAAACATACCGTAAACACCTGTAAATAGTGGAAGAGAGGAAGAGGAAACCTATGACGGTACGATTTATACGATTGATTTCATTTAGGAAAATTCTCCATTCTCCTTTTGTTTCTTTACTGTCGCGTCTTCGTTAGCTTTTAAGGCATGTAGGGCAAACATTTTAAGCTTCGGATGTGTGTGTGTTAGCAAAGGAAGAGCGAAACAAGACGCGCCAAACAGAACGCCATGGTATGTGTGGCGTGCGAAACGGGAAAGACTTTATAGACGGTGAGTCAGGGGGAGGAAAAGAACGTAGCTTTCATTGCTGCCGCTTCTCACCCCCCCAAAAAAGAGAGGAAAAAGAGAGTGAAGGTCATCTCTCGCCCACGTGGTGAATCAAATCTTTCAATAAGATCTCATTATTAGTGTTTTTTAATTCAATTACATTTTTAGATTATTTTCCCCCAAAAAAAAACCCCTAACTCTACCAATACACACGCGCAAGAGAGAGGTGTAGTAGTAAAAGCAGCCGCATACGCAAGTACAAGCATCGTAAAACCCTGCTTAAGAGAGTGAATCAGTTGTGGAGGAGCAGGTGGGCAGGTACATTGGGTAAGAAGTGATAAGAAAAACGGTTTTAAATAGTAGATTATGGAAAAAAGGCAGCTGCAGCCCCTCGAAGGTACCACAGACACGCATGTACCACATTCAGGACAGGACAGGAGTTCGTTTACATTGCAATCACTCGATGTAAGCGCTCAAAAGCCGAGGTTTTCACAGTAATGGAAAACGTTGCAATAGGACAGCTACCATCAGGCATGTACAGGTTTTTTTTTGCGTTAGCAGGATAAGAAAGGATGGAAGGATGATGATGATGATGGTTGCGTTTATATAGTACCACTGCACCCTCAGCTCCACGCGCGCATCTCTGTACAGTAAGAGCGTGGAAGAGCCCTCTACCTTAGCGAGGTAGAGCGAGAGAGAAACAAAGGAGAATACTATATAGAATGATAAACAATAAGGTTGAATAATTGCAGGTAGTAGTGCGCTTTTTAACCAGCAGAGGGTTAAGCAAGGGGGAGACTAAGCAGAGAAAGGATAATATCCTGCACGAGAGAGAGACTGCGCGCGTGCATGCGTTCAAGAAAGTAATAGTAGTAGTAGCAAGTGTAAGAAGCATAACCGCAAAACTAAAACTAAAACTAAAACAAAACAAAAAAACAACTCTAGCAAACGTGTTCAACGATTATGCGTGTTTAAGGTTAAGTAGAAGCAATAAGATTTTCACGTGGCGCGGAAAACGGTATGGAAAAGGGGCACTAGAAAAGCAGATTTTTGGCGGGGCGAATGATGCAGAACGATTTAAAGCACGGTGTATATCCGGTTTCAGTTCCGTGGATTCCTGTAGTTTTTCCTGCCAATTCGGTTTAGGAAAGGATGGTGAGGAAGAAATGCTCACGCCGTGGTGTAGTGTACAATTAGATCAAATTTTAGTTTTTTTTCCATTCAAGTGCACTTGAACGTGCATCTCTTCATTTTAAAGACAATTTAAATGCGTACTCTTGTCGCGGTGTTTTTTTCGTAAGCGTTCGGCGTACCTAATTCAATGAAAGTTCACTAACAATTTTAGTACATTTCACGCAACACCTTCGCGTGTACCGTTTTTGACCAAGAGGAACGCCTGGCGGAGATTCCTAATTCATTTTATGCGACTGAAGCGAACTGACGGAGAAGCACACACACACACTGAGAAACAACATCGATTGTTTGCTCTCTTCCTCAACGAAACACGCCACTGAGCGACAGGACCCGTAGGGCCGTATCGGGAAAACGATTAGGTGTGAAGGAGTGGTATAAGCATCTAGTTTAGCAGTATAAATTAGCGCCAAGCAACAAAAACTCAAATAGAAAGTCACATACACACACACTTACATGAGAATGAGGTCGGATGCGCGCCACCAGTAGGTTTTAAGCATGTGTATATTTGATAAGGGATCGAGTTGTGGTTGAGACAATTTTTTTGATTGCAAACATACAAGTCCCCAATATAACAGAAAAAAGAGGTAGATAAATGCGAGTAAGCAAAGGAGAAACAGAGAGAAAGCAAGATAAGAGAGGAAGAGAAACAGCGAGAGAGAGAGAGAAAGCGAGACACATACATAGGAAAACAAATAGACGAAAGCAAAAACAATTCATTTGGTTCCTTTCTTTTAGTTGTTCTTTTCAACTTTATTTTTAGTTTATTATTGTTTCCTACTCTTACGATTCATGATGACGACGGTGGCTCTATCCTGAAACGGTTTCTTTCATATTTTACGTTTTAGTGCTTTTCGGTGTTGCTTGTGTTACTCTTCCTGGTGGAGTTAACATTCCTGGTACGCCTTTTCAATGCTTCATTCAGTTTTCATGTTTACTTTATATTTATATTTGCTCACTATTTTCTTTCCTTTTCTTTCAATTTTATGTTGTTCACACACTGTGTGTTGTTCCCTCCAACAAATCAAACGTTGCAGACGTGCTTCTCCAGGCCAAACACGGACAAAGTGATGATGAGTGCAGATTTGCAGGCAGAAAGGAGGAAGATGCTGGTTTAATGCATGCGGACGAGAGGTTCCGACTGTGCGAAGGAAAAACGGTCGCAACACAACACTATACTCACATACGGAAACAAGCACGCCCCGTGTATTACGCTTTAAAGTGCAAGTAGTAGCAACAATTACATTTGTGACGATTGTAGAGCAGCAATTTGTAGCGTTTGAGGATACTGTGTATTGAAGAAGGGCGTATGGTATCAATGCTCGTACTACTAAGAATATGTTGTGTCGGTGTGTAAAGAAAAAACGCTCGTAAAACACACACACACTTATGCAGTTAGGCGATAGGCGCACCTGGGGGAACATTATAACATTTCTCTCAAGGTGTGCATTATAGCAATGGTTTCGTTTGTGCACTGTGTACTGGAATAATGCGTGTCTATACGATTATTATTGCAAAAACAGCACAAAACAATCCCTGCCAGTATAATCCCTCACCCAAGAGCAATGCATGTGCATGTTGTTGTGAATGTATGTGTGTGTGCGGTAGGGCTTAAGTGTAGTTTTTCGTGTCATTAATCAACTGCATATGGTTAAGGCGTGAAGACACAAGCGCACAGCTTCTGAATGCAGGCCATTTTAAGAAGTCTTCGTGTCGACGCGCCACACCTCAGTAGAAGGAGCAACATTTGGATGAGGAGCGAAACACCTTACCTTTTTTGGGGGAAAAGAACGATAATGAATAATATTAACAAAACAATTGGATCGAACACTTCTTCCCACAGGAGGTGTGAGACGTTTTGATATAGTGACAGAGGTATATGGCAGGTGGACTCACATTTACACAGACCGTCAAGCAAGCATAATGGAATAACTACCCGCACACATCTTCGTTGTACTGGAAGAAAATGCATTTTGGCAGGTGGAAAAGCTGTAGAATGGTCCACAAAACTCTCCGTGTGTTAAGCATTGTCCCTATAATTGTAGCACAAGCCAGGCTATAGAAACATACAATAATTAAAGTTTAAGTGAGGAAAAAAAGAAGAAGGAGAGACACACACACTAGGCTTAGCTAGCCAGGGAGAAACACACAACGATACATACATTTAAAGGGAATATCGTAACACAGTTAGTAATCATTTTCGGGTGTGTGTGTGTGTTTGTGTGTTTGTGAAACAACATTGAACAAAAGAAAACATTATAAAGAAAACATTGTCTGCTTGTGTGATATGATATTTAGCGTTTGTTTGATTGCGCGATAGATGTACACGAAAACAGCGAGGTAGCGCGGCAGTAACAGTAAAATCATATACAATTGTTTGTTGCACACTGCACGCACACACACGCAGCCAATGTAACAGAATCGTATGTGTGTGTGTGTGTGTGTGTGGGGTAGTGTACTAATAATATTATTGTAGTGGAACAAACGGATCACACACAAACGAAGAAAGGCTTACTATATAGCATGCCGGGAATGTTTCGTTCCGATTACAATACAACAGTCCCTGCCGCATAAAAGCTCCCCATTTTTTGTAATCGGAGCCACCTACTACTACTACTACTCCTACTAGTATGTTGCTGTATTGGCATTAATCTCTGTTCAGACGAACTCTTGTACACACACAAACACTCCCTTTTATCTTCCTGCTTGAGATTTCGCTTGTGCTTTTCGCAGCTCGCAACGTGTTAATGCCATCATACGTCATACTGTGAAAGCATAAACAAAACTGGTTCGAAAGTGTTACGTTTCTTTCTCTACCGCAAGCCAGCAGATGAACAATCTATCCAACAGAACTATGTGTAACCCGACTGCCACCCTGTTCGACAACTTTCCCCTAAACGAACCAACGCAACTCTATAGAACGGACAGCATGACAGGAGTATATAGTATACATTCCTTAAAGATTTAAACGTACAACTTATGAGTAACTCGTTCATTTAAAAAAAAAGTGAAAACCGTTTCAAACAAAAATACAAACGCAGGAAAAACAAAACACACAACCGCAAGAAAGGAGAAAATGGAAGCAAAACAAGGAACACTTTCGGTTTCAGAAAACAACCAAAGCCAACAGCGCGCAGCCAGTTAGCGCCACAACACAAACAAGGTTTACACAGGTGTTAAAGGTGTAGTGCATTATAATCGAACCATTGTATTAGTATGTGTGTGTGTGAGAGAGAGAGAGGTAATAATTATAAGCAAATGTATAAAAAAACCCCAATTGACAGTAACCCGATCTTGATCACGTGATCGCGAAGGGCCAAGCGGTGGTGGTGGTGATTCGTTGCCCCACTGCAGCATCATTTACCTACTAACAAGCAACCAAACCTCCCCAATGCATGAGTTTCAGAAATCTTCCACTCCACTTGTTTGTGTGTGTCCTTTTGGTTTATTTTAGGAAAACTCTAATAAAAGGATGGTTTGTGGTAGATTGGCTTGATTATAGTATTTGATAACAAAATGGTAAAAAAGGCAACACTATCTCTCTGACCTGTGTAAATAACAAATTGTGATTGTTGGTCATTATGTATTGGAATATAAAACAACTGTAGCAACAAAGCGATTAGAAGAAGAAGCAAACCGAAAAGAATGAAACAACGCATATTTGTCCACACTGCACACGAGACCTCTGTAAAAAGTGAAAAAGTGAAAAAATGAACAAGTTCACAACACAAAAAGCAAATTTGAAACGGCACATAAATAAACCGAATGAGAAAAAAACGATTCAAAAGCGAATGGCTAAAAGAAGAAGAAGAAGGCTGTTAGGAAAAGGCAATTTTATACGCTCAGATTTGTAAAATTGAATGGAAAAGAAGAACACGACAAGCAGTCACAGACAAAAGCTGCAAAAGAAAATGTGGAAATAATTCCCATTGTGAATCTGGGGCACAAAAGGACCCAATGAAAGGAGGAGAAGGATGAATTGGATGCATCACATAGCCACACGGACAGACCACAACAGACACAAACACACATATTTGTCTTCTCGCATCTCGGAACACCAGGATCAGTGTGTGTATATACTTGTATAGTGAGAATTAGTGATAGTGAGAGAGTGTGTGCGTGTGTGTGTGAGAGAGAGAAATGAATTAAAGGAAAAAGAAGGGAAATTTCAAGCAACAACAACAACACGAAACATTGGAAAAATGATGATGCAAAAGATGCACACAATCACACATAAACATAGAAACAAACATAACAAAAACACACATACACAAAATGCGCAGTCCGTGGTGGGCAGGAAACTCAGCAAATTGCAACACTCGTATGTATCAGAACACATATATACACAATGGAAAATATATACATAAATTGAACAGTGATTGTACAAAATGTAAACCTAGCGGGTGAGCTTCCCTTTCCCATGCGCATGATGACAAGAAACAGTGCTTTATGTTATTAAACTTTTACGTAAAAGTGGTGTTAGAGTTAAACTCCAAAAGAAGTAATTGTGTAAAAAACATCAGAAGGCAGTGATAATTGATAAAATACGAAGGAATCATGTTCCCATACCGGGAATCGAACCCGGGCCTTCTGGGTGAAAGCCAGATATCCTAGCCACTAGACCATATGGGAGGTGGAAGAAACGGCGCCAAAAGCACTACAAAACCACAACAGTCGTGAGTGCCTCTACTGTTCGTGAGTGCTTTGATCGAATCATTTGCCGGTTGAGTGTTTTTCCTTTCGTTTCGTTCGCTCCAAACACTGCAAAATCAAACCCACAATAATGCACAAAATCGTCAATGAAAATGAATTTGCAAGCAAAAAATGAAAACAAACAAATAATTGAATGATTTTGATAATGACCTAAAAACCAAACCCATTAGGCTCGGTCTGCTTGCTTGTGAAACGTCCCAAAAAAAACCTGTCGTTACGTTCCCCGGAAGCAAAGCCCCGCCGCGCCATATCGTAAACATTATAGTAAAGCCGAGGCATGATGATCGGGTTCGTGTTTTCCTTTTTGCTGGCTGTTGCCAACAATTGTATGCTTTAAGAAAACAAACAAACAGAAAATCACTCAACAGAAGAAAAACCGGTCTGCACAGGAAATTTTACCTATTGACTGGTTGCATTGGCCGCGCGCCGCCGTGGAGCCGCCAAGTTCCCCGCAAAGGCAACATTGGAGTTAAATTTAACTTTGACCTCGTTTCCAGCCATTGGCGGCAGTACGGGCGGGCCGGGCCTGTGCAGTAGCCTCATTTTTTCGGCACACAAATTAGGTGACAATGTGGTTGCTTCTCGGCAAAAACACGCTTCAATGCACTGAAGTAAGTGTTGGTGATAGTGTGATATTGGGTAGACGAAGCGACGATTAAAAAATCCTTTCTACAATATTCTTTTAATTTAACAACTCCAACAACTCCAAAAGACCTGCGTCCCTTCGTCGCCAAGGTAACGCACAAACCTACCCCGACCTTCCACGCGGGCACGCAATCAATCTGTCAAACCAATAAGTCATCAGCGGGCAGGGTGGCCATGCTATTATGTGGTGTGCACTCTAAAAAAACCCCCCACCAGAGCAACCCCGTTCGATCGGTGCGCGATTGACAATCGATCAATTTCATTTCTGTCACCTTCGCGTAATATCGTAATCACCATCGTGTGAAAGATCCCTTTACACTTGATTACACTTCGGGCAACAAAATACTCTGCAAGCCCGATCGATGGCTCGCGATCGCGATCGCCACTGCAATTAAAATGTAAATGCGTTACATCGTAGCGGGGGGTTCCCAGTGCGTGATGCATTCGGGGCAGAAACACCAAACACACAAAAAAAAACGCAGAAATGTAGTGTGTAGTGAGAGCATCGGCACCGGGGAACACTCAGCATAATAATTATCAATTCGTCATAGTTCTCGTGTGTCCCTCATGGTGGTGTTTCCATGTGGCGGCACTAATTTAGCACAACCGCCTGTCTAATGCATATTTATGGCCCTGCTAGCGATGGATGAGGAATGCATAGTTTTCATCCCTTTCCTTCCCCCGTTTTTTTTCTTTCTTCTGGATTGGTCACTACTGTTAGGTTGTAGAGGATCATAAACCAACCCCTCTTCTACCTCCAAAGGGGATGTGGCGAGTCTTTCGATACTTTCCAACAACACATGTTTTCCTCCCACTCCCTCCGGTTGTTCTCTCTGTGTGTGTGTATGACTGGTAACCTTTGCCGGGGGGTGTGTAATTTAAACAAATTGCTCCAGTTCAATGTGACACTTTTCTATGTGCGTTTGTTGTGCGTGCTTTTATGTGGCTTACGGTCGTTTAAATAATAGCATGGCCTCATAGTGTGCTTCCAGTGTGAAAAATTAGGTTTTTATTGTCACGAATTGAAGGCAGCAAGTGGGGGGTGGGTGGGGGTGAGTTAGAATGTTTTAGAACCATTTTAAACACTTCAGGAGTTTTTAGGGGATATCCTAGTTCTGAAACACTTTCTTGACTCTTTCCTATAGGAAATGATCTTTATGAGATGGGCATTAGTGTTCTTTTTCCAATAAGGCAAAATAAAGTAAAAATCCAATAGGAATTTAAAATGAGCGAACAGAATCCCCACAGCTATGAGAACCTCTGGAAAACCTTATAAGCAAACAAATCGTCGATCATTTTGTGAATGGTTTTTACATTGTTTTAGACATACAGGGCTTTTTTGGCAAATTTTACTCTCTAAAGACTATAAAGACAGCTTCAGAGGCTTCCCTAGAAATGTATAATGCGGTTGAACTCGTTTGTGTGTTCGATCAAATAAAATAAACGATCCAAGCTCCTCCTTTTCGACAGTTTTGAAGTCAAATGGTGCAGATGTCTGCAAACAAATTATGTTATATCATGCATTTTGTAATAACTTAAACAAAAAAAGGATAAAATCTAAAATTGACTAATCGAATTGATGCCTTTTACGATATCATATGCCCGCTTCGATCTCCTAAGAGACTTGGTTTTCATTTCAAATAGAAAATTCAAAATTCAAATAGATATTTTGCATAACGTAATTTGTCTACTAAAATGCAGTTCTAGCCCTCCATATCCCCTACAAAGTACCGCCAGTGCCGCTGCATCTTTATATGCAATTCCTACCCAACTGAACGATGCACAACTGCAACCGATCCTCTCAATTGGTGCAGAGCGGCATCCTCTGGTCAAAGGAAATTCAATCAACCTGCTTCTAACACGCGCTGGCCACACGGCCATCGGCCATATATCATCGGCCATCATTGGGTGGCCCGTCATGACAAATTTAATATTAATTTAGTCCCGCGCGTTTGATAAATGCCGTGCAACAAAGTGTTAAAGACACGAACAAATGCGATCGCCAATTGTGGAAATTTTGTCCCGTTTTTTTTAAATAGATTTTTTATGCGCTTTTGTAGTGCATCTTGTACTCCCGCGATGCACTCTATGTTCTGCCTTGTTCTTTTGTTGCATGCGCGGGCCAGTACTTTCTCGCGCACTACAACGCGCCACATTCGCACACGTGCGCCCTTCGTGTAGATCACGTTCAGCCCCGAGGTTGGGACACGGTATGCTGTGTGCAGTGGCTGTGTAGATAAAATCGATCCCTTATGCATGTGCAATGTACATGCGTGTGTGTGTGTGCGTAGCACTATTTGCTTGCCTCTTTCTTCGCTTCCTTTGATCGATCGTCAATCATCGTCAAGCGCGCGTGCGAAGAGGAAAGGGAAACGACAACCACCACCACCAGCACATACACTAGTGTGGCCATATACTACACAACAAACGCTTCGGCAACACATTCTGCCCTGCGCTGGGTTTGGCCGATCGTGTGTAGAGAGAGAGCTCGCCGTTTGCCGTTTTTGCGGCGCCCGGCCAGAACGTTTCGGTCGGTGTCGAAGAGCACGCGCGCGCGCGTTTGCGGGAACGATCGTACCAACAAACCGCGAGTCTGCTTACGCGCGATCGAGTTTACGCATTTGTTTGCTGAAGATCATTACAGTGAAAGCGTTTAAAAAGTGTTACTATTTGTTGAGCAAAAAAAAGGTTCATTCACATTCTCTACACGATCACTTGCAAGCGATTCACGCACGGGGAGCTCTCGCTGCAAAAGTGTCACACCCTGCGTCACGATCACGGACCGATTATCGATGACGTCGACGACTGCGTGCGGGGTGTCTTTGTGTGTGTGTGTGTGCTAGTGGACGACCTTCACCCATCGGTCCCGTCTCAAAAGGTGTGCTTTGCCGTGCGTGATCGCGCACGCGTTTGTAGCAACCACGCGGGTTTCTGTTGCGTGCGATCGCGTCTGTTTGTGATGATGCTTGCACCACCATAGGGCCTCACGTGCAATGACACGGCACCGCCAGCAGTAGCAACAGGTTCATATGTGTGCCTACTGAGAGAGGCTTGGGATCTTTTCTTTACGCCACACGAGCAATCCCACACATTTCCGGTGCGCACGACGCGGTTCCTTTGCCTCGAAGGCGCCCACACATAGGGTCTTGTGCTGAGAGAGCCCATTTCTGATACAGTTGAAGGTTTTTTTGTTTGTCTGTACCACTGGAAAGAGACGGTGGTACGGTGTTTCCCAATCTGTTTCTGGTGACATAAGATCTTGCTGGCTACGGCTCGGATGGAGCTTTTGACGCCGGGCTGGACTGCGTATGCTGTTGCGTTTCATTTGTGCACCATGTGATGTGAACGGGCGCTCAAGTTCAAGTGTTTGGGGATTAAATTTGCACTTTATTTTATGCTTAATTACCAATATTGAAGGTGTGTTTGTTGGCTGTACTAATGAACAACCTCAGACTTAAATTTTAACTTAAATTTTGCTTAAATTTTGCAGAATTCAGTAAGCCAAAAGTTAACTCTCTTGCGCCAACATATGACTTCCATTCCCGTTGGAACTCTATCCAAACAAACTGAACACATTCTACACACAATACAAACCCAGTGTATATGTGCGTGTCTGGGGCGTGCACTGCAACTCCCCATTGCTGGGCAATGCCAGAAAAGGGGTTTGCTTCTGCTTCTTCTCTCGGCTATTTTTAACCCAGTAAAACCCCAAACCCCTCCGACCGATATGAACACGACCTTTAAGTCGGTGTGCCTCTACGTACGGGCCGGGAGAAAAAATCCCTTTTTTCCACCCCTGCCCGGTTCTGTCTGGTTAACGCGCGACGTACACACACGTGTTTAAAGGTTTACCGTGCTACCGAAAATAAAACTACCGACCGCTTGACTCCTTTCTGCTTTGGACCGGGTGCTCCAACCGATTTTCCCCCCATTTTTTAACCTTCATCCGAATTTGGCCTTGATAATGGCCACCGGAGTTGAGTGAACGCTTTTCCCTTCGTTTTTTTCTCATTTTCAGAGGGAAAAAACGTACCAAAACACAAGCACACACATTGGTTGGTCTTGTCTGGGGATGATGTCAATCATTTCGTTACGGAGGTTAAGCTTCCTTAACACCGCCGGGGAGGTCGCACGACGTAAGCAGGTTTTAAGTAGGGCAAAAACACACACACACACAGGCCGCGCACTGTGCCAAGAAAAGAACGTGCCCCGGACCTTGTCAGGTTTAATTTGGCCGTTAAATGGTAAAATCGTTTCAATGGTTAATTTTCAACATTTCCAGTGAAAATCAGGGGGCAGGCAGGCCCAAAATGTTTTAATTGCAGGAAGGTTTTGTTTCTTTTTCAACCAAAAACCCTGACCGTGACATGTAAACAGGTTCAGTTTATTTCCACGCCACGGGAACATGTCCATTAGGACGCTGGGAGGAAATTCTCCAATTTGGTGTTTTATTGTCTTAAATTGTGTTTTTTCTGCGCTCTAAATCTCATCTCCACCACCTTCGCACATTCTTTTTCCCGGGAATTTAAGATAACATAAACATAAAAGTGCGAAGAATTTAACGCGAGATCGCAGGAACAACCTCAGAATCTCAGAAACAAACAGTGTCTTGTGCGTGCGTGTGTGTCTTGTTGCGTATTCTACATCATCGTACTCCTGTCCCGTCAGAAAGCATGGCTAGTCCGTTCTCGAACATACGCCTCTCCGACGGTGGCAACAACAACTTCCTTTCGCCAACGGAACCACCGAACGGGACGATGCTGCCACCGCCACCGATCGTGCGGCGAAACTCGGAACTGCCGCCGGGGAAACGGCAACAGTCCCCGCTGAAACTGTCCATACCCGCACCGAGGGCGTCCTTTTCGAGCGGCTGTTCTTCCGGCTCTTCGGGCTCGTCGGATGGATCGGCGGGTTGCAGGCAGGCGGTCACAGCTCCCGTGCTCGGCGGGCAGTTGCCCTCGTTTGCGGCCGCCAGCAATCCGCATCTGAACGAGTTCCATCACCATCATCATCATGGCGCTTTCCCGGAGTTTGATACGCTCGAGTCACCGATGCTGCAGCTGAGCCCGGGTGAGTGCATACATTGGGTCAGAGGTTGATAAGGGAATACATTTTCTGTAGCACAAATAGGGTCTACAAATGGTAAAAACTGTATTCGTCACGATCAGGGATTCCCCATGCTGTTCGGCATTGGTTTCAAACGTCATACATGAAGGCGGTTTGAAGGTTGGAGCTAATGGGTGATCAAATTATGTCATGATTTACGATCATGCGCTTTTAAAAAGTCATCAAAGGCTGCTCTTGTCCTCTTTTGGAAGCAATTGGAAGGAATAAGATTCTCTTACTTGCTCTTAGCTTTTTACATGTATTAATACTCAAATGTCGTGTTTAGAGCTGAGCAAGTTAATTATAACTGAATGGTAAATATTTAAAAATTACAACATCGTATACTAAAATCAGCTTAATTAACTTCAAAACAATACAAAAATGGCTAGTTACTTAATCAAAACATACCATTTTTACAAGTGCCCGTAGTGATCAATAAAGTTGGCAAAAATCTGGAGTCGACTCCGATCCAACTCCGAACATATCCGAAGTGACTTCGGTCTCTCCAGCATTATTCGAAGTCATTCGGAATTATCTGGAGTCGTCTGGAGTTGTTCGGAGTCGTCCAGAGTCACCCGGAGTTGAAGTCGTCCGGAGTAGTGGTATGCTCTCTGAAGCGCTCTCACAACTCCGATTCCAACTCCGGCAAAATAAGAACCACTAGTTCCCTCCACAGTCGTCCGTAGTGGTAGTTGTCCGGGTCGTAGTCATTCGGAGTCCTCCAGAGCCGATCGGAGTCGACCGGAGTCAACTGGAACCGCCGATGCAATGTGCTTGTTATCAGCCATTTCATATCGTTTCATATCGTAGTTGGTTCCGAACTTATTAGATTCGGATAGGAGTTGACTTCGAATGTTTGCCAACTTTACCCATCACTAGTCTGGAGTCGTGCGGAGTTGTAGTCGTCCGAAGTTTGAGTCATTCGGAGTCGCCAGTAGTCGTCTAGAGTCGTTTGGGGTTGTTCCGTAGTCATCCGGATTCATTCGGTGTCGGTTAGAGTTAAAGCCGTCCGTAGTCATCCGGAGACGAGGCACAAATGTTTTTGTATAATCGCTAATATGTCGTTGGAGCAGTTGCTCACAAGAGAACCAATGGAGTTCGTCATCGCTCGGCTTCAATTCATTTAAGTCGATCGAAAATGACTTACTGTAGCACTCCAACTGTCTGCTTGATGGTTTTGTGCACGATCTTCATCTAGTATCGCTCCTGGTTTTCCGTTCTCCAATGTTCGTGGCTTTCTGGAACGTTGTACGTCTTCTAAATCATTATTACCACTTTTAAAATGATCATGCTACGAACTGGTCGGTACTTCGAATCAAATGTATAATAAGTAGAGATCTACTAAAAGATTGAGAAAAATAGAGAACATCATGAAATTCCGATCAATACTGATCTTTATCATTTCGAAATGGAAAAGAGTAAATAACTCTCAGTCCCTTTGATCACCTTCAATTCTTCCTTTTTCAATTTTGACACTTAGTAAAGATCCCTTTGGTCCTATTTCTTCACTCACCAGACCACTCACCTATCATCATGACCCAGCTACTGGAAGCGACTAGCCCCGGAACGGCCTCCAGCCAGGGAAGCAACGGATCCTCCATCTCTCGCCTGATGCGCTTCAGTCCCGGGCTCCATCATCATTCGGGCACCATCTCACCCTTCCCATCCGAGGTACGTACAACAGTCGTGTGCCAAACAATACGAAAAAAAGAATGTCAAAACTCCTAACACAGCTTCCGGTGAGAGAGCCGTGCCCAGCTGCCAGCCAGGTCGACCAGTAATTGCACTTTAATTACTATTTACATAATTTCTCCATCGCCGCCCCGCGCGCTCTAAATGTGCAAATAATTGCCACCCGGTGACCTCCGCGCACACTCCGCCCCCTTCACCACCTGGGTACTTTTGGAGGTCGCGTCACGTCACGACTGTCGCGCGGGGGGAAGTTTGTGCAACGACATAGGAAAAAAAAACCCCCTGCCCCTTACCCCCCCACCTAATCGATGCACGATCGATCATTTTATCTCTTTTCACGATCAACCGGTGCGTGCGAACGGTGCCACACGGGGCCCGATCCGATAATTAGCCACCCCTTTTTTTTTTGTTGAAGCATAGGACATGGAAATTAGGCCTAATTTCGTTAGCAAAATGGCGTATCATTTTCTCCGCAGACCGGCACAGGACAAAAGTTCGCACTGCCCATGTAGGGGAGTCGGTGTGTTTGCTTATTGCGTGGCAAATGATGGCCATAAAGCGCTGTTAGCGGTTGGCAAAAATGCAGGGTAGTGTACCCTTGTGTTTTTTTTTTCTTCTTCGCCTTCTTGTGCTAAACACTGCCCTTAAGGGCTGTAATTGGAAATGGACAGAGCGCCGAAGTGACTCGGAATGCATTTTTACGACCGAATGCATGCACTGCACTTATCTGCACTGCTAGTGTGGACGTTTGACGTTTGATTAAAGTGTGCACTGGGGCAGTGTGTAACTAACTAACCTTCAGCGAAATAGCAGCGCAACGCTAATGCCTTTAAGCTGATGCAAAGCGCGTAAGCGGGTCGCGTATTAGCCAAAGTGCATCGTAAAAAAAGCCTGAAAGGTTGCAATTATTTGTTTAAAAGTAGTGAGCAATGATCGGAAATGATCGTACTTGAACGTTTTGCTAATTATTTTTTAGAACAGTATTCAGTCACTGATGTTTAGGTAGCAAGCAAGTGATCGGAAGTGATCGTACTCTATCGTTTGCTTATTATTTTGAGTAAGTAAATAAGGGGCTATATGGGTATGGAAAGGATTTTCATGGATATTTTTGTAACTTTTAACTCTAAATAACAGTATTTGTACATTATTCTAAGCTTATTTTAAAATTATTCGAAGGTTTCTAGACAACGAATTGCGGGGGCAAAATGGTTCCCAATAGCAGCGCTTAGCGCATTAGCTTTGGTGAATGGCGTCTTGTAAGTTGAAATTCCTCTTAAATTTCTAACATGCAAATGCTCTTTTATGAAAGAATGCTGCATGCACTCCTATGGCCATCCGTTCCCGTGCCATTCGATGGATAAATACAATCCCCATAGCCTTGCGATCGGCAAAATACGAAATGGCGGCTCCTTGACCTTCTATTCTATTTCATAGAACTTGTACATATCTTTATATTTGATTCATGGCTCTTTTTTATCGAACACAGCCGTAGGCCTCATCCAGTGCAATCTGTCTTGAGAATCTGCTCATTTTTAGATTATTTCATGTAAAGAGCTACATCAAATACCTTATTTTCTTCCCAAAAATAGAGCCAAATATGTCTAACTATTTACAGGGTTTTCCACGATTTATTGGTCAGTTCCCATGATTTTTTGGTGCGTTCCCACGATTTTTTGATCGAATCCCATTGATTTTTGGTTCGTTCCCATAGTTTATTGGTGTTTTCCGATTGGATATCAATACAATTGGATCAAAAAATTCTACATACATTAAAGCTATTAGAGAATCATCCAATGACATTTCTATCCATTCCTTATCAATATATCTCTGATTTTCTAACTGAAAAGATTATACTTTAACCCTTCAAGTCCCATTGACTAGATTGAAATGGGGTCCACTTTGGCCCCGCCTTCCTATACATTATTTAATTTAAGAACACAAGCCTACGGTCTTTCTGCCTTTTTTGCGTTCATTGTTGTTAACCAAACCACCACCTTCAATCGGTAGCTTTGTTGCTGGGATGGCGTGTCGCTGGCAGTCCTCCACCTTCATCATGCTGACACACACGTGATCGATACGCATGCGACTGCACACACGCCGATGAATTACAACGCGCCGCGATCGAGCGCGCGCGGCCCCCGATTGTGCATAAAACAAAAGAGCAAACAAAACAACTAATCCGTGAATGGCGAGGAGCAGAAAGAAGCGAGACAGATCAGAAACAGCCATCATAAAACAAATCAATTGTGATCATACATTCATACGAACTCACACACACTTTGCGTGCAATTGGCTCATCTTCATTCCACAGGATGGATGGTGACCGATAAATGGACGAGCCCGCAACACGAATCCCCCCTTTCCAGTACACAAGGGAATACAATACAAGTGGAGAACCCAACGCCATGCAACACAGCATGGCGCGAACAAAAATGCACCTCATTTCCTGTTTGCTCTCTGTTTCGCTCTCTTTCTCGGCCGAGCTGGCAACGGTTTCGCGATGCTCGTAAAACGTGACCGTGCTATTTTTAGTCATTCCGAGCGTAGAGGGTGTTTTTTTTGTTTGTTTGACTATGCCACCGCCCCCCCCCCCCTCCTCCACTTCCCTTGGATGACCCTTGCCGTGGTGCGTCCTGAGGAACCAGAAGGGGAAGTCGTGAGGCAACTGCAACTGTGCCGTTTGCATTGCAGTGTTGGGTGTTTGATGAAGTTGGTAAGCCCCTTCCGTCGGGTCGGTTCATTATTATTGAGCCCTCTTCACCTGCCACCCACCACCCTGCTTCGAGTGGGTGTTTGATTGACAGACCTCCCAGACCCCCTCCGCTTTAAAATGGGACAGAAAGGAAGGGAGCGAGGGTAAAAATATATTGAAGACAATCCATCGTAATCCTTTCAATCCACCGGTTTCTCTCCTTGTTTAGCCTATCGCACCTAACGCAACTTGAGTCCTATTTACGGGCTAATGTACTTTAATCATGCTGCAGCGCTTAATGTGTCTTGCCCATGCTGTTGATGGTTAATAGACAACCACACGGTTTGAGAAACGCAATATTGTCCAACCTTAGGTCTGGTTTGGTGTGTCTGTGATGCAGCTGAGACAGAGTCCCCCCGCAATAAAGCCATAACAAGTACACCCCCGACCAAAGGGGCTGGCGCCTCTGACTCTCGTCGGGCTGGGCCCGGCTTTACAGACCGTATTGCCAGCCGCACTCGAACAACGTGACAGAGAGAGAGATAGAGAGAGAGAGAGAGACACTGGTGGCCCGTGCTGATGTGGCGGGTGCGTTGTAATTGTGGCCCTCTCCCCTCTGTCCCCCATCTCGCACCTAACGCCTACGCGAGATTTTGAAGTACTTGAAGTACGTGAGATCGGTTGGAGTTCTTCCAGCAAGAAGCAAGAAAGGTTGAAAATTATTATTGGCAAATATCGGCTCTCTATACGGCGATGGCGAAGCTGGCAGCAGTATTTTAGCTGCTATGACGATTGATTATCTTGCCGCGTACCTCCTCCCTGCTGACAAATGGGTACATTGCACAGCCACCGGGAGGGTGATCTGGAAGGGTAAGGGGCGTTGGGAGGTGCTAAAACGAGAAGGGCTATGTTCTTTATAGTTTTCTTGATAGAAGTATTTCAGTAGAAGAGTATCTCAGTGCAGACAATCTCTAAAGGTAGACGACTTGTTCTAGATGTTGATTCTTCAAAGTGTTGCAGAATGATTGGACCACTCCCCTGTAGCAGAATTATTAGCGTTAGGACCTTGAAGGCTTTGCGAGAACGAGATTCGAACCTCAGATGTATGTCAGTCGCAGTCAAAGTAGGCCATAAATAAACCTACTTTAACACAAGCTACACAATTCTTGCTCCAAGTTGCAGTCTTTGATCTTTACACTATTCAAGTTCCTTATAATGAAAGCTGCTGAAGACACCGTATTCATTCTTCAATTCGAACTCGCTAAAAAACATTGTACCGTAAAAGGAGCAGCATTCTCAAGCATTTCCAATCGTCCGTCAGCTAAAGTAGCGGACACAACTGGTACACAAAACCGAACCTCATTCTTCCAATTGCGAATATCTCGGGCGTCTGGGGATGATACCCTTTTACGGTAAACCGGTGTGAAAGTTTGTGCTCACTTCCCTGGGGTCTGGGGACCGAAACCAACCTTTTTTGCGTTCTGAACCCCGACAGGAGGGGAGTCGGCAGTTTTGATGGTGCTAAATAATAAGCAGAAGAAGAAGAAAAAAAGCTTTATTACCCGTACGCGTCTGGACCGGTTGGAAACGGTATGGGACTGGAAGTCCTGGGGATGGGCCGAGTCTTTTTCTCACTCCATGTTCACGCTCGTCTTGTACGGTTTACTTCTTTGTTTACGTTAAAACCCACTGCACTGTTGGTGGGTATGGCATGGGACGGAGTAGCAGCAGCATCCCCTAAAACGATGGTCTGCTCGCATTGCTCGCACAAACCGTGGGAGTGAGCCGCAAAAAAACACAATATTAAGTTTCTGAAAAGGGGAAAGGATCCAAGTGCTGCCGACGGTGCCAAACAGTACCACTTGAGCGTCCCGACGGAAGACCACGCGGCGCGAGCTTCGCTACATTACCGTGAGGAATACAGAAGTAAAAACCGGTAGCAGTACCATACACCAATACACACAGAGAGAGAGGCATACAAGTTATCTGCTTCATTGTTTTGACGTTTATCGTTTATCAGCTGTCATTCTGTGTTGAGGAGTGTACAGTGGAGGGGATAATTACTTCGACGCGAGATATGAAGAATGGAGAGATGCACCTCCCGGCAGTGCTGCAATCTAGTTCACTGTGATTGTTGTCTCGAACGTGTCCAGAAGGGCTGAACGCGTGTGTTCGTTCAAGTGGAGCTTCGCAGTGTCCTCACTGTGTACTTTTTCGAAAAGACGCCATCTTTTTTATTGGGAAGACTACTCTTCTCATTAGTCCAAATAGTGATTCGGTACATCGTCTGGGTGCGTCTGTGACCGGTGTGTAAAGTGTACGGGCGAGTTCAATACCACAATTACAGAGTGGTGAATTATTACACAACGCGTCGCGGAATCTCCAGACGTAGATCGTAGTGTGCGCTGTGGTCTCCCGCGTGCTGCAAAAGTAAACAGAAACACAGTAGAGTCCGACCCCGCTTGGCCAAGGTTCCGGAGATACACATCCCGAGAGGCGGCACTAACCTTGAACGGTTACGGCAACTGCTCAACCAACCAACCAACCAACCTACCACCACCACCATTAAAGCTGTGTTCACGTGCGCGTGTGTTTGTGTGATTCGGTTTGTTTGTTGTGAATGCACCGAACATGGAGGGTGGTGGCTGTGGCGCTGGTGGTTTGGTAAATCGGTTCAAGCTGCGCCGTGCATCCGAGGGTGCGTTTCGCGATGTCCCACGGATGACGCTGCCAAGGAAGGTAGGTGGTAGTGGTTTTCTTTGGGTTGAAGACGGATTCGTCGCACAGCGTCGCTGGGATGAAGCATCAATTTTTTTGCATCTTTTAGCTACGGGATTGGAGATTGGAAGGAAACTTCTTGAATTTACATGTCATACCTCCAGGAATGTACCGACTCATTCATGAATTGGGCTGCCAGCTGCCTTTATCATGCATGCCTATCTCGCCCGCACTATCATTCCCACAGTAAAATGTATTTCAATCATCATCAATCACCACTCTCTCTGTCTCTCTCGAGAACGCCCATACCCCAGGGTGACTGATTCGATTGTTTGGTGTTCGTTTATTGTCACTGGGAGCTGTGTGCGTTTTTTATCACCATCAGCAGTCCAGAAAATTCACATGCCAACACCCCACAAGTCAATAGAAGAAGGTACTAGTCAGTGTACTCGTTTATGTTGATTCTGCCGCCCTTATTTGTTCCAGCGTCAACCCCATCTGGAGTGCTTTGACGTCTGTCTGGACGATTATTCATAACACGATCGGGAAATACCGCGTCTCGCGCCCACTCCCCAACAAGGGACTTCGTTTTATCTAGTTATTCTATTTTTATACTGCACGCAGAGCGTTACTACTACACGATCGGTGGTGGAGTTGCAGAAGCTCGTTTGTATTCATCAGGCAGCTCTGTTGCGTCGATCGTACTCCAGCACAGGATCTGTGACAATTGAAGGCAAATAGAGAGAGAGAGAAAGGGAGAGATAAAGGCTGGGAAATCCCCAGCTTACGAAGAACGTTGAACCAATGATCCGTCCAATGAGAGATACAACAACTGTGTGCAGTTTGTGCGTTGTTGTTTTTTTGGGGACCTGGGGAATACCAGCCAAAGTGTAGAGCTTTTGCACAGTTTTGGAGCATGGTTTATAAGAAAAATACTTTCAATTTGTTTCATTGTTTTGAGCTAGAAGATGGTTTGGGATTTTGGGAATCGGTGAATAATGTATGATATTCAACTACGTAAAATATACACAACCTATCCCCTTATATCCCAATTAATTGTTGCCTTTTACCCTACAACATCTCCAATTTGCACCCTGTCAACGGTATTTGAGTCGCCCCAAATTCAGCAATAAACTAGTTGCCACCAAACGTGTCTCAACGTGTCGAGCGAAAGTAATTGATGACGTCTGTACATCGCACACTTTGACCGCGTACTCTAGAAAAAAAAACACCAAACCGGCTGCCGAACAGGTTGCCAATTTTGGAGATACGGCTCCCAACAAGTCCACGACGCTATTTTCCGGTCGCCACGCCATATCGTGACAGATTAATTGCCTCCGTGTAGCCACGTGTGGTGTTACACAGAGAGACGAGAAGAAAGACATGACCACAAAACTATCATCACACACCTTTTACGTAGTATCGGGTGGTTCCGAAAACTTAAACGAAACATGGTGTGGCACTTTGGACAGTGCTTCCAACTCCAATCCCCCACTATATCCGGCTCATATGACTGAGCTGGTGTTTGTATGGAGACTTCTGAAGCTACTGAAAGTTTGGATGGCAATTCGCCTTCCAATCGTATCCAACTGCAGCAATTAATCAACTGCGAAGAGAGCGAATTTTGAATGAAGAAACCAAACCTTTCTTATGAGGACTGCAAAAAGCGATGATTCATGCTGTGTTTTGAATTCAATTCGTTTCAGCGTGTGAGAAACGGGCGGTCTCTTTTTTCATGAATGAATCGCACTTTCGCGAGACTTTCGGACACGGAAGAGGTGTGCGGCTGTAAAGAGATGGTTTTTATAGCACATCCCCGC
>VTWG01007608.1:23221-39495 GCA_008817895.1 Anopheles fontenillei | reverse complement strand
CCCCCCCCCCCCCCCCCCCCCCCGTCTGGTGACTGTGGGTGGCTCCGGATGGTGCGTTTAGTGTACCAACCAGCGACACACGTCTACGGGGATTGGCAAAAATGGCGAAATTATACAAAAGTAGTTTCCCGCAAAGAAATAATCGATATTGGAATTGCCAGATATTGGAATTGTGGGTGGTGAAGATGCTAAAGTAGTTGGTTTTATGGTCGATTGAATTGCTTTATTTATTTAATAGGCAGAGGGCAGAGATTTAAAGCGCAATAAGCTTTCCGAACTGCATCCATGATTCTGAGCTTTCTGATTGAGGAAATCGTATGAAATCGTATGAGGTCTGATTCCTATTGGCTTATTGGTTATGTTATTATTCCTACTAAAATCTCTTAAAAGGCTTTTAGACGGCGTTGTTCTTGATGTGGATACAAGTGAAGAAATGATCGCCAAATTGCCTGTTTTTTGCCTAAAATGATCTTAATTCTAAGTCGTAGCATCTAGTACATTATTTTTTGCAACACATTTTCAATGGAACAATGGAATTAGCTCTGTTATGGAAGATTGCTCATAACATTCTTCTGCGAACAATTCACTTTCACTCTTTTTTGTCCAAATTTTGTAACCTTGATTTCCGCTACAATAAAAGAAACGAAACACACACAAATGCTTCATTTCACGTTTCCAGGTAAACGTTGCAACGACACGGGCGATGAGCCCTCTCTGCTTTAAATGGGGTGCAACCTTATGCTTTGAATGTATCATCATTACAAACCAAACCACCCTCAAAATGCCGGTTCGCCGGTATGTCTCAGTGGAGGCGCGATAAAGTTTACGCCAAATCACGCCGGTGTCGCGTGTCAAGCCCTACTCCGTTCCCTCACCTTAAGAGTGTGCTATTTACTACGGGGTCTGTTTCAAAAATTGACTAATCAAGTGCAATCTATCCTTCGGCGCGTTACTCCCCTCCCCCCCCCTTTAGTAAAAGCAACAGACAGGTTTCCAAGAAGCGCCCGTCCCCTTTGTAGCAGTAGTATTTCGCGTCCGGAACTGCGCACCGACCGGACGTCCGGTGACGCAACGGGCGCTTGCGGTTTTTTTCTTCTTCTTCGTTTTCTTGAGCTATTCACTTGATGCGTTAATGCACACCTCTTGAGGCGTTAATCAGCAACAGGAGGGAGTAGTATTGGGAAAGTGTGGGAGCCACTTGAGGCGACCGAACGCGCTCATCTAGTTTCTCGCACCGGATGTGACCGATTTAGCGGCACAGTTTGTGACCGTATCTTGTGCGAGAAAGTAAAGCTTGAAGTGGAGAATTGAATAATGACAAGAAGATGTTCCGTTCCACACTATTCCAAGCATTTGTCTACACAATTGGATTAATTATTTGCCCTGATCGTTATGAGGCTATAATAAGTTCTGCAAATACGTCGAAACTTTGTTATTGGCACACGAAAAGAAGGTCACAAGAAGGGCAATATGAGTACAGTTTTACGCTTTCCATTGGACTGTGCCTTACCAACGGTAAAATAAAGCCTTCCCCGTGTCATTGGCGCAGTAAAACGATACACCAAAACATTCCGGCGTGGACCAAATTCATTTTGAATTAATCATCAACCCGCTTTGTTTGATCATGTGGCTTTCTTCTTCCCTCTCTCTCTCTCTCTCTCTCTCTCTCTCTTTGCTACTGCTACTACCATTGCTTCCCCTGCTGATCACCTTACCCAACGGTACGTAATTTAGAGGCTTGAGCTCTGGGGCACGTTTGCGATCATCCCCTTGTGTTACCCCAAGAGGTGAAACATCGCTCAAGAATTCGTGCCTCCTACCGAAGTGTATTGCGCGTTGCCAACAACTTGTTGCCTTTTGACTTCTTGTACGAAGTCTCTCGAAAGGTTATGTCCTTCTGCTGCTGTGCTCACTGGATAGTAGGTTCGGCAGCTTCCATCTGCTGCTGGCTGCTGTTTGCCGTACGCTTTGGACGAATCTTCCAAAAAAGAGGCGGAGATCCAAATACCAGATAACATGTCCATGTGCGCTCTCCAAAAATACAAAATACCGCTTTTGGCCCACAAGCATGACTAACCCAGCGCGTGCATTTGAGTGTATGAGTGTGTGAACCACCGGGGGCCGGAAGAGTACATGAAACACTGTGACCGTGGCCACACAAAGTTCGGCACACTTCCAAACCCCAACCGAGGAACGAGAACGATCCACCCGGCGTGCAGCAATTCCCGGGAAAGCCGGGACATTCTTCCCCTGTCCCACACCACGGGGGTGTATGACACACCACGGCCACGGGTAATGTCAACGTGCTTACATCACCGATAAATTGGTGCAAAACGTAATGGATGTGTGACTCGAGCTGCTGATAAGGGAAAGGTAAGCAGCCCCAGCAGATAAGATTGTGCGGTGATCGTGCCAAGTGTGACGTAGCACGTCGCAGGGATGCCCATTCACAGCTGACTGGTTGGCGTAATTCTACGCTTGGAGCACCTCGGCAAATAGATGATATTATTGGAATAAGTGGGCTTTTAGTAGGAATTCTATTTCTGCATCGTGGCCTTCGGGTGCGTTTTTTTTTTGGAGTTCCCAATAATAGCTGCATCATGAGTCATCGATCCGGATTTGCAGCGATCATCCAAAGCCTGATCGAAAGCGGAGTGCTCGGTTGGGAGCGGAGTTCAAAACACCTGGGAGAGAAATCTGGAGTCCTCTGTTCGAAGTTTCTGAGGTTTGAAGCGTCCAAAGTGTATTACTATTGACTTCTAACACATTCTTTCACTTTAAAACACTTTTTCTGAAGTCAGGAACTAAAGTCCAAACACTTGACCTTGTTTAAACCCCAATTTTTGATCTGGAGTTCTATCCCAACAACGAAAAAAAAGGGAACGGAAAGGATGTTTGCCCTTACACTATTAAAATTTTTATGATTTCCGTTTCCTAAGCGCCTCACACTTGTTTGATCTAGCACGATAATGGTAAAGATCGTTAAAATTCGCGACCAATCCGTTATCAACCCGGGCCCACGTGTAGTAAGGTTCTTGTTGTGGTGTTTTACTTTACCTCCACACACGCACACACGCACACTACACTGTTCCTTTCCAAACGTGTACTGCTGCTGCCCTTTTGCTTGTATACCGCGCGCGGTGTTCCACTTCTACTGAGCGCCTCTCACGCTGTCTCTCTTGCTGGGCTTCATACTCTCCCGCAGCAAAGAGAGAGAGACAGAGCACGTGTACGAGCGAATAGGCGACCCATTCCCGGTGGTGCGAACGGGAAGGAACGAGCACGCGCTCGCTCACACTCACGCGTACCGGCCCGCACCGGTTTGATAATACGAGCGGTCGAGCGACGCCGCGAGCTCAGACACTCACCGAGAACCGCCCGATGCGGACGCGCAAAAGCCAAGCAGAAAGGTACGCGCGGAGTAGGAAAACATATCAAACCATTTCAGGTTGTTGTGTGTGTGTGAAATTATTGCAAGTGAAAGTGCGGATTCACATCAGTTTGGTGGAGCAGAGATTGTGTCCTGCGGTGGTCCTTTCCCCACATTAAAAAAAAAGAAAGCATCTCCTTTCACCTCAGTTTTAGTGATCACTTTGTGCGTTTGTGTGTGCGTTTTTGTTACTTTAAACCGGGCTGGTGGGAAGCTGGGATGCGCGCGTGTGTTGTTGTACGTGCCGTCGCCGCCTTGTTGGCATATGATGGCGTTCACCCCTCCAACCCCTCCAACACGAGGCGTGGCGGCGCCCAACATTACAGTTTTCCCTTGGTTTGTGTGCGCGTGTGCGTTTGTGCAAATCGGTGTGTGATTCATCATGTGTTGGTGATGATCATCGTCGCGGATGATCGTCCCCCTTCCAGTTGGATTTCTATGGTTGGAGTTTCCAGCCTGCGGCAACACTCAAGTGTGTGGTGCGCGCGCCTGTGTCAATTGGAAGGACTCTCGAGTGTGTTGGTGGGGCCGCTTGCTGTGAATCCGTTTCAATTTAAGGGATGCAAATTCGATGTTTATACACTGCCAACAGTAGCAGCACTAACACCATCTACCGACAACAAACAAATATTTCGTGTTGCTTTTGCTCTCCTCTCCTCCTGTTGCTGCTGTCTCGGACCGCCGGTCCCGGTTTGATGGGGTTATCTGCCTTTCGCGCACTGGACGGCCGGCCGGCCGGCCACGGCTCTTACGTCACAAGAATGTTGTGTCGTTTCCGTTCATTGCACAAGCAGGCAGCGTCGTCGCTCTTACGACCGTTTTGTCGTTGTTGTCGCTTTCAATGTTTTGTAATTAATAGATTTAAAGAGGCAGGAAGAGGACTCGCCCAGTGATTCCAGTGCAACGGGAGTGAAAGGCTTTGACAGGGTTTGGAAGTGAAAAGATCGTATGGCATTGATGAAAATAATGTTTAATAATTCGTAGAACGATCTGTTTTGATGTTTGCGAATGTCCGGTGTGCACATTCCACAAAAGGAGTGTAGGTGTGTGAGTAATAAAATGCCTGAGCCCCACATTCTTCTGTGCACTTTAAGCGGTCTCGTAAAAGCGTATTGAGCATGTTCGGAATTTTCCTAAATTCCCATTCACCCATAAAAACTGTCCACACGCACAAACAACTCTCACGCTTTAGAACAGGCGCGGTGGTTTGTAAACAAACTTGTTTTTTTTTTAACTTTCACCAGTTTGGCAGATGGAAAAATAGAATCGCAAAGACAACTGCGAGGAACAACTTTTCCATGTTTACGTTAAGCCTGCACCGCCTCCTGCGGTTTCGCTAAACGAACGCACGTGTGTGTGTGTGTGTTTAGTTTAGATGCTGTTTCGCTCTCCCTTCGCGTGGGAACTTAAGTGCGCATGGGGAAAAAAACAACCAGCCCATTCCAAAACACTCCAACGGCTGCTAGATTGTGCGTTCGAATCAAAAATTGTGTTCTCAAATCCAAGCCATTGTGACTGTGTTTGCTTGCCCATTGCCCACAACACATGAAAAAGGGGAAAATGCTGTAACTGACGGGAAAGGAATGGAAGCTTGGTTTAGGTGTGTTTTATTTCCCGACCGCTTTCTTTCATCTACCAATTTTGTGTGTGAATTCTAATCGCTCTGACGCACACGCATGTTTTGGCACTTGAGCAGCGGACACACGCAACAGAAGCAAAATAGCACGTGAAGGCGTGTTCGCGCACCACCATCTCAGCATCAGCGGGTTTTTGTGCGCGGAAATGTGTGATTAGGAATGGAATTTTCGATTTCTGCCTTTACCATGCGGGAGACAGGCTTTACTTACCTACTGACCATTTCCATTATTCGAATTTTTATGGCAATACAATGTTTGATGGTGCTGCTGTGATGTGCCACACATTTGCCATTTGTTTTCATCATTCTCCGGAATCCGGGTCGGTTGTTTGGTTGGATGTTGTTGTTTCATCACTTTTGTTTTGCTGTGTCTCAACCAAAGCCAATCCCGTACCAGGTTTGGGTTTTAATTTCTATTTAACGCAAGGGAGTCACACAACCGACCGTGACGACACACAACTACTACCCGGCCAGGGCGCCCGTCCTCCACGGGTCTGTGTCTCCGGTGTAGCTTATCTGGCGACCGACTTCCTGAAGGCTAATAATAATTGTGCCCGTGCCCTTTTTTTTACAACCACACGCCCCCGGGACACGCCCGGAGGTAGCGTTTGTCATGCCGTGTCCCGTGGTCATAAAAGGGTGTGTGTGTGTATGTAAGAAATGGTGCATCGGTGCAGCGCTTACCAAATGCAAAACGGCATCGAAACCAGTGAGCAGAAGCAGCAGAGCGACACGACCAACACACAAACGAAAGTTTTAGTGGCATAACATTTCTTTTTTAAATAAGAAAGATAAGAAACAATTACCATCCCATCAATAAAGGATCCTGGATATTCCTATCGATTTTCCGTCGCCTAACTACCGGACCCACAGCTGAAGAGTGGTTTATTTTATTATTATTATTATTATCATTAGCAACAGTTATTCTCACACCGAGTGCCCGTTGTGTTCAATGTGCGTGCAAATAGGTGGAAAAAGTAATAGCGAGTGAGTTTGAAAGCAAGAGAAAAAAAAGCGCGAAAAGATTGTTCAGCATCATGGGCATCAATCACCAGCCAACAACACCGATCTCGGTCCTGCGGTCGCAATTCTTCTATCCCAACAGAAAGGTAAGCAGAAAAGTGAACGAACGAAACAGGCCTGCTGATCTAACGCTGGTAGGAGTGTGTAAGCTTGGTTGCGTCGTGCGCGAGCTCCACATGAATAGAGCAAATGGTAGCGTGATGGCGTTAGATAGGAGGGTGTGTTAGCTGAACGAACGTGTGTCGCCGCTTCTGGGATGGAGTCTTCATTTTTCCCATTTTATTAGACGTTGAACTACTCAGTTTCTTAGAATGATTTTTGTTGCCCTTTGCTTTTCTTTAAACAGATCTGGCATCACATGGCAGCGTCATGGCTTTACGCCTCTCAAAGAGGTATGGAGCTTTTCATGGCCTGTGCATGTTTAAACCTCGGTATATCTTCTAATGCAGAAAAATTATGATTCCTACGCCCTGTTCTCTCTCGAGACGTTAGAATTGTAGTAGTACCCCATTGCAATTCTTACGAAAGATTGTCTGAACGCTCCTTTGAACTGGTTGCTCAGCTCAAAACCAGTTCCTGATTTCTGCAAATATAGATAACAGCCCAACAAATACCTTTTACCATAGTTTTTTGTGGTTTTTTCGCTGATTCTTTGTACAATCGCTGTTAGAATACTGATCATTAAAACAAGATTGGTAAAAGAAATTGAAGGTTTTTTACCACGTACGACATAACAACATGCCAGGCATGAGTTCTAATCCCGCATGGACCATGTGCCCCTTGATCACTTTTACATTTTTTTGATGATATTTTGATTACAGTTTTAGCGAGCCGCGTATTTGAATTGTCTACTCCATAGTGCTCCTTAAGGCACTCAGTCTTGTAACACAATTTTATTGCAAACGGAAAGAAACACACATCAACCCGAATAAAATACACGCAATTCAGGTTGGTAGAAATCTGTACGCTTGTTCGTGCCGTAGTAGAGCTCCGATAGAATAGAGCAGGTGGCATGCGTTAAGTCTTTTGTCAAACGGTGCACGTCACGAAGCTATTTTATGGTTCAAACCTCTGATCTAACGTTGAAAGCGTTCTTCGGAAGATTCGTTGTGTTGATACTATCCCTCCTAATGTGTTGTTATATTAATATACACTGCGTGTGAAACTGAGTGCTCGCTAGGGTCACTCAATCTCGTTCTTCTTTTCACACAGAACGGCAAACGAAGCAACTGGTAGCAATGTGAACGCTTGTTTGCCGCACGGAGAGTCCCGATAGAATAGAGCAAGTAGTAGCGTCGTTGATTCAATCGTAATGCGGTGAAATCAAGATGTTGTTTGTGTAACCTCCTCTTCCTATCATTTCCTACCAACTTTTCTGTTGGTTGGTGTTTATAGACAATACAATTGTGCGCAGCTTACTCGCAAATGTGAAGAGTCTTGAGATATCTGTGTTTTCATTTTCAAATCAAAGGTTTATTTTTGGCAGTACTCCTGCTTTTCAACGGCAAGGGATCCTTCAAAAGCTACCCCGACATGTTGGTTTCATTCATCCCAAGATGTGGGTTATGTGGGAATCATCGACAAACTAACCCAGTGAAGCGGGCGTAAGAATCTGTTGCTACTGCACTGATATTAGTACCCTGATCAGTACCACTAACTGAGGCTCTCTATTCCGGCAGGCAAACACACGCATCTATCGGTTGTAGGTATGTTTACCCTTGTATGCTTTTAACGCGGATACTGCAAGCATGGAGCATGTGGTAGCGTCATGGCACCCGTTGTTTGCGGGATGTTCGAGCGCTCCATAGTTCAATTCTCTCCCTTGAAACACCAAAGCAGAATAATGATGAACCTTAACGCGCTTGTTTGACGTGACGAAGAACGAGAGTGTTTTTCGGATGAATCGTATAAAATGTTATACTGAGACTGAGTTCTGCTTTTATTTTTCAAACAAAAAAGATTCTTTTTTTTTGCATTTTGCCGGTTTCTGTGTATCGTTCATGCGGTGCCGTTCAATCTTGTAGTGCTCATTCTCGCGTTAAAGGGCAAGAAAGAGTAAATGAGCATGCTCTCTCTCTCTCTCTCTCTCTCTCTCTCTCTCTCTCTCTCTCCCTCTTGCGCGCACTCGCGCCTTTATTACTCTGTTTCGCTCTCTTAAACGCTCTCCCAATGATTTGTGGGGCGATGTTTTGCGAATGAGAAGAGTTTCCAGAACCAAACAAAAGTATGCGTATTTCATCGCGGTTTTGCGGCAACGCGTAAACATAATAAACACACACCATCCTCCCCATTTACCATGCTGTTCGTATAATGGGTCTTTGTCGGTTTGCTGTAACATTGATGTAATCGGAACTCTGGAGGTACTCATCGGGAACGCATGAAGAATTCTTCAAAAAGTCACGAAAAACTATTCCAGTTCCTTCTTTACATGCTGCCAGTGATCTTCCCTTAGCGTCTCTCTGGGGTGCACAGTGGCGTTCTCGCCTCCCTTTTCCAAGTGGGTGTGCGAACAGGTTTTATTCGATGGTGATTTTTTCGCCGTATGTTCGTCCTACGCCATCGTGCCTCAGCACCACATTACACGCAACGGGTCGCGTACCGGTGTCTGCCGGATTTGCCCCTTTTTTTTTGCTACGTACATTTGCTTCGTTCTCATCAAAAACACGTTTCATCTTGTCTAACAAGAATCTCCTTTACATGTTGTGAAATATCATGCAAGCTTTCGTTTAAAAATCCAAATTGGAAGTGGTTCAAATCCAGCTTTACGAAATCCAACTAGAATCACAGTGCGCTCACTGCCGGCATGCTACGTCATATTGACACTATCAAGGTCGAACGCTTTCCGCTTTCTGTTTCTGTGCCTTCGCAAGAGTTCTTCTGTTTGCAACACACCGGCAAAAGTGCGGGCGCTGTGTTTGTTCAAGCAAAACAAAAGAAAAAGAAGGAAAAACAAAACTGATCTCAAAGCTCATCCCAAAAGGTGGATCTTTGCCAACAGTAGTAGTACCCTTCATGCGTAATCTTGGGCAGGTTTGCATGTGTGTGTGTTTGTGGGGAGACACAGTCTGCAGTGCCTCGTCGTCGTGGTCATCGCTTCAAACAGCAGCAGCAAATCCATTATGAGCTTTGTGGCTGCGTCGATCTCGGCATTTGTTTGCTCATCACACAGTTCCTTCGTGCGCATTTCCTTGTCGCCTGTGTCGGTGCGCGATTTGGTTTACTGGCGAGAGTTTAAAATGTTTTAGAATGATTTAGACAGCGAAAATGCTTTAACTTTTTAACTCTGTTTCATCAAAGAAATTAGCATCAAAATCATATATGCTTCAAACTTACGCAAACGAGATGTTCGTCTGATTTGTTTGCGGAATGGTTGGTTCTACGCTTGTTGCTGACCGGCATTGACATAGCCTTCTCTTTTACGCACAAACACACACGCAAGCATTGCTCTCTCTCTCTCTCTCTCTCTCTCTCTCTCTCTCTGTCTCTATTATTTGGCTCTCATTCTCAGTCGGCATCCCTTCTCTCTCTCTCGCTCCCCGCCCGAGCGAACAGACGCGGTTTTCGCGCTTGGGCTTGGGGCTACCGACTGCCCTAGGGTGAGCCGCAGCAATGCTCAGTTCCGATTTCAACCCCCTCGCGTGTGGTGCAGCGAAAAGGCAACGTCGTAAAGGCCCAGTAACGAACGCTGCCCGCGTGGTGTGTATTGTGTGTTGTGTAAAAAGACGACTCTCGCGCAAACTTTTTGCTCCGCGTGTATACCTCCCAAAGGCCCTCAAAAACCGTGCCCAAAGTGCCCCCGGCAGCAGTGTACGTGTGTGCGTGCGTGTGTGTTTTAATTTTTATTCATCGAAAAAAGCGTGAAGACCGAAGAATTTCTTCTAGCGTTTTCTTACCTATCACCCTCTGTCTCGCTCTCTCGTTTGAGCGCTCTTCCATCTCGAACAATCGTTGTTGCATGCGGATGTAATGTTTTGTGTTGTGGCCCCACTGCTGCCCGTGTGACGCGTATCGCGTATGAGAGGGAGAGAGAAAGGAGTGGTTCTCACACCCATGGGGGCTACACACACCTTCCGGTAGTTAGTTTCGACCGATTAGAGTAGCCAGTGAGTGTGTTGCTGTCTGGAGGGATTGACATTTAGAACCATTGTTATTACCGCATCTTGTGTGTGTGTGCGTTTTTATTTCCCCCTTTCAGTCCAGAATTATGTCTGGCTAGCAGCATCACATACACACACACACACCCATTCAATGTCTCGCCATGAACGTACGCATGAACGATTTGTGTTCAACCCACCAAAGCGTGACAAGCATGCAAAAAAGAAGCACAAAGAGAGTGTTTGTTTGAGAGTGCGAGAGAGGGCGAGAGAAATAGATGCTAAAATCAAGCGACCCCGTGTCCCGGTGTAGGCCGTCCCATCGTAGTAGTCGCCGCCGTCGTCTAGCATTTTCGACCCCCATTTTCGTACCAGCTTGCTACCCCATGTGTGCGAAATAGTGGCTTCTTCTTCTTCTGCTGCTGCCTGTTCTATTTCGCGTCACGTCGCAGTTATCATCTTTGACAGGCGGGGGGAGAGAGGGAGCGCGAAGGGCATGCAGCAACATAAGAGAGTCGGAGAATGCGTCGGTCTCTCAGCGTACGCGCGTCACCGCACACGCTGTTGTGTTGTTGTTTGCTAATAACCGGCAGCCGACACACACACACACACACACACCGACAGACAGAATTTGAAGGTTTTTTTTTTGTTACATCCGCGAGTGTTTGTGTACATTTATCTTTGTTGTCGATTATTAAAAGCAGCAACAACAAAAAATCGCACACATTCCCAAATTATGAGCTGTTTTTCTTATCAAAACACATTGAAGGTGATGGGGATGGCTCTCCTCAAAGGTTTGGTATCTTGGAAGCGAACGAAACATTGGCATCGCTGGTGGCGTGATCAAAATTCCACACATTTTCTTCGTTTTACGAATGTTCTAAGCGTGTTTTAGCGTGTGTGTGTGTATGTTTTTTTACCTATTTTTTGTTGGCACGCAATCACGGTTCTTCCCCGCTTTGCGTGTGTTGGTGGGTTTGGTGGCTACGATAAGATAAGGAACGTTTGCCCCTCCGGTTGATTGAATGTCCCGAAAAGCATTTAAACGCTTCGTAATGGCGTGTAATTGAAAGATGATTGGGCGAGATAGCCGCGGCGGGTGGAATTTCATCCTCCTCCCCCCCCCCCCCCCCCCCCCCCCCCCCCCCCCCCCTATGGTGTTGAGCTGTGCCTGAAGGCGGACACATTCCGCGCACTCACACGGCAGACAGCCTTCAAACAGTCTTTCTTATCTTACTGGTGGGAAGATGCGAAGGTTTTGGATGGCGAGTGGCGTGAATTCATCGTCCCAAACAAGAAACAGACTAATTGTTGATGATTTGAGAAGCGTTAATGGATACAAAACGATTGCCAATCACACGGTTCGCGAGTGTAAAAGCGCTTTATTTGTGCGAGTGTGTGCCTGTTTGTGTAATAATATCCTCAAACCCCTTGACCGGGAACCACTAATCGCGCAATTATATCTTTTTTTGTGAATTTGAAGTGAATTAAACTGCAACTTTTGTGTTCGATTGTCCAGCTCAAACCGCGTGTGTCTCTGTTTTTTTTTGGGGGTTTTGTTTTGCGCGAGTGATTTGAATTAAACAAACAAAAAAGAGCAAAACAAACGTTATATGCGCATAGTGCCCGTGGACAGTGTGAAGCTAATAAGGGCCTCGCTGGTTCGAAGATGAACAGAAACTCGTTGGAAAGTGCTCGAAAGAATTTTTTCAAATCGGTTCGTGCGTTATATTATTAACCTCTTACTCTTACTCGCCACAACAAATCAGTGAAAAACATTTTTAAATATTTTCCTCCTGTTTGCTACATTTGTTTGCCTGTTTCTGTGTTATTTCCACCGTGTTATTTGTTCTACTCTGCTGCTACTCTGCTGTGTTGTTTTGTGTGTGTGTTTGCGTGTGTATGTGCGTATATGTGTGCCTGCCTTTAATCGTTTTTTCCCTCTTTCTCTCACTCTCTCTCTCTGTCTCTATTTATTCCAATATTACACTACTTTTCTTACAAAAGTGTTTGGATTTTTGTGTTTGCGAACATCGCTCTGTGAACTTGTGAACTAACAGCATTCTGTGTGTGCGTCCGTTGGTCGATGGATCGCTAAGTTTCTGCCAATGTGAGTGTGTTCGCTGCCAAGATGCTTTCTGGCCACAGCATACAACCCTTTCTCTCTCTTTATCTCTTTCTTTCTACATTCTGTCACTTCATTTCCATACCGCCACACCATTGACGTAAACCGTCATCCATGCACACACCTCCTTCACTTCACACTAATGTGGCCCATGTGGCTCAGTTGCCATCAACAAAGGGCCAGCATTGTTCGTGTCAGCCCCACCCGGTGGCATTTGCATTCCAAACTGTGTCTGTTTACTTAGTACATTCTTTGGTTCCGAGGTGGCAAGTGGCAAGTGTGGTAGAAGATGGCTTCTGGTAAACAGCAACGACGACGACACCCCCGGTGTCGGTGTCGTTGGTTAACACACGGGACATTGGGAAGGCTTCCTACGGCGTCTCGCTCGGGCGCGCAACTCATTACTCATTAAGCAAACGTTCAACTAAATGCCCCAGCCCCAGTAGCTGATCCACCGATCAAGACTGACATGTAAACAGCTCTACTTCTAGTTCAGATAAGACAAAGTTGAGTGAGGTTTGTTGAGAGATGTGTAGCTCAATGACAGCAAAATGCCATTTAAAAAGGAAAATATTGCCATCTAAACGATTGCAAAACATGTGTGTGATCCTGACGAGATTTATGTCTTTTTTTGCAACTCATTTGTTAATTAAAAGGGATAGTTAATAGGACATAAGGCGAAACAATACTAAGCACTGTTCCTGATAAGTCTTGGGTCCAGGGTGTCTAGGGCATTTGATGAGGGGCTCTATCCCTATTGCCATCGACAAAATAGCAGCCCGTGATGATCTATTGTGATCTTCAGGTGCAAAACTGTATGACACAAGGCCTCAGGGGTGTCTTTGTTTCGGGGAGATGTCCTAGTCCAACAATAATTGCATCTCTGTTAATAGCATTTTGATGATCAGATCATTTTGAATACATTTTTAGTCTTTCTAACACTACTTCCACACTACTACTGCTACTAAAAATTACTAAAAATATAATAATTCGTTTGAATAAAAGGTTGCTAAGCTTTTGTTCTAAAAACCTGACGCTTTTTAGAACAAATAATTCGCAGTGGTTAATTTGCAGCTAATTTTTGTGTCGTCTTGCAGTAACCGAACTCACTCAATCACTCTCTAAGCACCAGCTCCCTCCGAGGTTCACCTCAGAGTGACTTAACTGTGCATCCATTAGCTTCAACTAAACAAACCCCGGAGCTCACTGATTCCAAAATCATGTTCATTGACGTATTTGGAATGATGGCGCAGTAGTGTTTCTTGTGTTGTTTTGTGCTTAACATTTAAATATACACATTTCCGCCTCATTGCAGCCCGAACCCCGTTCGTTCTCGCTGGTGCTGCATTTGCATAGCACTAAATGTCTTGTGTCATTACGGCCACTGATGGGCTGGCATCATTCATCTCCATATTAACCCTTCATAACACAAAACTCGACATCTAAAGATCATTTTTATAATCCCATTCTTCAGCTGCAAACTACTCTTCGATCATGTTTGACTAACATACAAAAAAAACGCTCTTTAATACGCATTTACTTTACGTCGTAACGAATTATAATCCCTTTTGCTTACCTGTACTAATTCCTGTATCTCTCTCTCTCTCTCTCTCCCTCTGTCTCTTTTGCTCCATTGTAGATGTCCGATATAGCCGACACTGGTTCGCCCACACTCCCGAGCCGGCACAATTTGTTCGCCAGCTCGAATGGTGGGCCGCTGGCAGCGTCCACCACATCCGGATCACTGGGCAACGCAACCTCTACCAGCTCGATGACTACATCACAGGAGGTAAGCGACACATTTACTTGACTCATTTATCCTCGTCGATGAGGCGGAGAAGGGTGGAAGCTACAAAAGGATACAACGAAAAACGCACAGCGATTAAGCGCTCTTTGATTGACCTCTAAATCAGGCACATCCGCAGACGAAACCCGTGCCAAATGCGTGTGTTTCGTGATGATTCAGGCGCAGTGTCTTCTTCGTGAACCTCGCGAACCAAACGCCATAAATTGTTCAATGTCTGTCTGGCGGTGAGACTGGCGGCTGTAGCGTTTGTCGCGTCTCGTCTGCTTAATCATGGTCTCGGTCTTCGCACTTACAACTGGCCCATTCAGATCGTGGTATACAAAAAAAAATTTGCATCAACAAGCTGAACTTCCACTTCAGTGCGTCCCTTACCCATCCCGTATTCCCCTGACGGCCCTCGTGTGTTGGTAATAGCAAGAATTTCAAGTGTACCCCGTGCTGGTTCCACGCTCTTTCCACTCTCAACAGCTGATTCATCCTTCTGTTCTCGGCTCGCGCCAAAAACGATCAACTGTCACTGGCCGGCGTGACACAGCGGGCAAGAGAAAATGGGTTCCACTTTTTCGCAGAACACCATCCACAATGACATTACGTGACGCCGTTAATTTTTCCCCCTTTGTGATAGTGGAGACAGTTACGCAATACAGAGTCTAACGAGAGCTCGTTGAAACGTTGATTCATTGATAGTGGGAGTTAGATTGGCCGGTCTAGCCGTTCTAATTTAGGTGAATGACCATTTGATTAGCAGGTTAGCAGGTGTCCTGGGTTAATACAGAATGAAAGCTACATTGTTGTGTGTTCTTAACTTCATAACAAAAGAAGACACGGGAAGTTTAAATCTCTCATCGGGTATGTACTTCAAGGTCTGACAGCATGAGTCCAATCCTTTCATCACCCATCACAGATGATCTTTTCGGTGAGATGAATGACATAAGAAAGGTTTGTTGATGGATTCTCCGTCACACAAAGCATTGGTATTTTGTATCCTATTGGAACCAATCAGTGTGTCTTATTGTAAAGCAATTTGGTGGTGTGAGAAAGAATGGTTGAAACATCAAGAAGCAGAAACACGCTAGTTGACAGTTGATTGGTTGGAGGTTTAAATCGCACAATCGCCTGGGTATTTCTGCCGAATCGTTTCCAAAAACACTTCACTTAGTCTTCTGATCTTCAACCTGGTTGGTTGGTTCGTGAAATTTGCACCAGTGCGCCATCATTTCTCTAGTAGCAAGGTTGAGGTAAATTTCACAGGAAAATCTGCTAACGCAATGTCCATTTCTACAGAACTCTTCACCAAGCGGCCAAGGCGCCACACATTACTAGCAAAATTGAAGCTGACATAATCCAAACGAGGGGAGAACAGGGGTAGAAAACCCGCCCAAACGCTAACTGCCTCTGACACGGCCTGTACCTTGTTTCATCTTGGATATAGCAGGAAACACCTCCTGACGTTACCGACGTTCCATTTGTCAACATTAACGATCGTAGCTTGTTGCGAAGAGTCAGAAGCAAGGTTGGGAGAGAGAAATAGGCATTTCAACGAACTGTCGCGTGCAGGTCGCGATCTATTTTCGCAGAAACAGCTGCTCTAGCTACTGCTGCTTTTCTTGTGCGTGTGTGTGTCGTGTGGTGTTTGCCGATTCTTTAACCCCCCATTCCCATACCCCGATGTCGTCGACAAAACGAACAGGGCCATCAAGTACCTTCCGTGTGAGTGTTTCTTCTCCCGATCCTCTTCGTATGTGGATGGTGGAGAATGCTTGTCACACACGAAGACAGACTCGGAATCCAAGTGAGAGAGTTGTTTTATGCAAAAAAAGCATTGCCCGTAGTCTGTTGGGTTGGAGGAAAAGTTGGGACAGTTTTTGTGGTACTTCAAAATTTCAATTTTATTTCCTTCTTGAAAGGCTCGCCACAATCTGTTGGAATTTGTGAGACGCAATGATCTCAACAGGATTAAAAAACCCGCACATAAATTGGAAAACTTGTCTCATAAACCCACAACCATACCCCACGAATCCGATACGATTTGAGAATGTTTTGGTAACGGTTACCGGACGTCTTACCGCGTGAAACGTTGACAGTGTGCGAAATCGCGGTTGCGGTGTGCAAATAAAGATACATTCAACCCCCCCCCCCCCCCCCCCCCCCCCACCCCC
>VTWG01007608.1:3565-23216 GCA_008817895.1 Anopheles fontenillei | reverse complement strand
CCCCCCCCCCCCCCTCCCTCTCTCTGCCCGAACACGACAACATCGACGAACGCTTTTTAAAACCGGCACGAGTGGGTTCGCGACACAACGCGCAGTACCGCCAGAACGAACGAACGATCAGCACGAACTTGTCGCGGACGAGCGATCGAGCGAAAAGTAACAGACCGAAAACAAAACAAAAAAAACGAAACGAACCGGATTTCGAACTTCTAAACCAATAACCAGCAGTCGCAGCATCTTATCCCCCGGTGCTGTTTGCAGCGAACTAGCGAACGAGAAGCGTTTGAAAGAGTCGGAGAAGCTCAAACTCCAACACCCTCATAACGCAAATAAGCAAAAAAAAAAAAAGAAACTACGAAAAGTGACAATTTCGAACGCAAAACTATTAAACAAACAAGGAAACTAAAACGATCGAAACCATCACTTGCCTCGCGAAAACGAGATCTATTTGGTGCAAGTTTTGGAACGAGTGAAGTGAGCAAACCGTTTGCGACAGAACAGCCACAGAACGTGAAGCTTCTTGTAGGTGAAGGTGCTGCTGTTAGTGGCTTGTGTGTTGTACACCCGGGGCAGAGAGTACATAAGTGCCTTTCTCGGCAAAGCGTATTCCCCATTGCCTGCTGTGAACCCGTGAGCGTCCGTCCATTTACAGGTGTGTGACAACGTCATCGCGAAAAATCAACACTAGCTAACGGTGCTGTATGGTGATCGTGTGTTTTGGGGATTGCCAGTTGGCTCATCTTACTCTGCGCCAGTACTACTGAGAAAGCTAGTAGAAGTTAAAAATAATTTCCCAACCCAACTGTCTTCTTCGGGTTCGTGCTCTTTGGACCAAAACGGTGTGCAAACGATGCAAAGGATAGTATGGGGAGCAATGGTGTTGGTCGTTGGTGAAGATCGTTAATAATATTTCTAAGCATTTGCCATCTTTTGTGTGCCGGGTGGTGGTGGGCGGATGGGTGGGTGGTTGGTGTTGAGCAGGCAAAGAGGGTACAATTTTGGAACAATGCCCAAGTAGAAGTTAGTTCCGAGAAATCGCCAAGGTTATCACAACATGGTGTGCCTGTGTGCGCTTCCGATGATGGTTAATCGTAAATGGGTTGTGAAATCATGTGGCACGGTTGAATTCCCTTTTTGGACATTACTATTCCAAACGCATTAATTCTTAATTATGATCTCCAATGGGTTTGCTACGTGTCGCAAGATCGAGATCGATTTAGCTCATGCTCACAAACACACCCGAAACGTGCTAACGACGATCGCACATGTGTTTGAAAAAAAAGGAACGTGATCTTTAAAGACGTGCTTATTGGGTTAAATTACTTACAAAACGTGATCGTTCGCAGTTCGCGCCCTCTTCCAACAGACCAGACCAATGTGTCAACATTAAAAAGCGTTCCCGAGTGAATCCAACTCCCTCCATTCACACTTGTTATCTTGAGCGTCTTTTTCAATAGATCCTCGATTGCACTCGATTGCATTCCCCAAGCACACCTCCCAAGCGCTTCAATGGTACATGGTACAGACATATCTTGTAATTGTTTTATTGCTGATAAGAGCACCGCGCTGAGGTGTTACACTCACCTACACCCACCGCTGGGGTGACAAGGGATGTAAACAAAAGTACAACTTCCGGTGGACATTACTCATCGTCGGTCGTTAAAATTAGCACCGTTTGCAAACCGGTGCCGTCGTCTCCCTCCCATTCACTTGTGTAGTGTCAGCAGTTGACACGGCTTGCCTGATAGTGGAGTCACCCAGAATTCCAGTAGGGCGTGCTGCTGTGCTCACTCATTCATTATGAGTGCGCGATACTATCAATTAGTGATGATGGTAATAATAGCCCCACACCTCACTGTTATCGCTTTTCACACGCGTTGGAGAGAAGGAGATTTTGATTTGCATTACAACCTGTCCTATTACATACGAATCAGGCAACCGCTGATAGTAGATCATTTGAGGAGTGATTTGTTTATGGCACACTGGCTTATTAATTAATTCCTTTCGTCCTGTTTCTCCTGCTCCCAACAGTTACTCAACAGCAGGAGCAGCAGCAGCAAAAGCTCCAAGCTGTCGTCGTCCACCTCCAGCACCACGACGAAGCATGTGGAGAAGAGTTCCTCCTCCACGCAGCGTATGTCGTCCCTAACGTCGTCCTCCTCCTCCTCCAGCAGCACAACGTCGGCGGCCGCCGTCAAGCAGGGCCTGGGCGAGATGCAAAACTCCATCGCCGAGATGAAGAACATGATGGGTCATAGTACCAGCAGCAGCAGCAGCACATCCCAGAATCTATCGACCACGACGTCGACCTCGTCCATTAAATCTTCCGCCCTTTCGAACCATCGCAAGATGTCGTCCAAAATCAACGATATCAAGTCAAGGTAACGAATCCACTCTCTTCAGTAGAAGCATAACTAAATCCTAAGCTAATTCATTCACTTTCCCCACTTACAGGCTCCGCTCCTCGATGGACAGCCTCGACGATCCTCAGGGAGCCGATCCGCTGGTAACTTTTCCCGACTCCGAAACCGATGACGATCACCTCTCCGGCATGGCCTCGTCACTGAAGCCGCTCGGTGCGAATGGTGGGGGCAGCGGCGGTATCCTCGTCCCGAACGGTACCAATCACCACCACCATCAGGCACTGATGAACGGGTGCGCCGCCGCCGGCACGACCGTCGATACGGTCAAGTTCGAGCAGAAGAAAATGACGTCCGAGTCGAAGACGAAGGTAACGACGGACGGGTTCAGCAGCGAGCAGGCCACTATCAACTCGGCCGAATCGAAGAAGCTGCAGGCGGGCGACCTGCAGTACCAGGAGCAGGCCGCCCTCGCCGCCACGAGCAGCCGGATGGAGGTGGACGGTGTAACCGCAGAGGAGAAGGGCGCAATACTGAAGGTAGGTGCACGGGAGCTGCTACCACATCAAGCGAAACATGATAGCGTCCGGCCACAACGGGAACACATCAACGGGGCCGTGATTTATGACCGCGCGCGAGCGGAACTTAGTCGGTCAGTTGCGATAATCAAGGTTCCTCGAAGGAGAGAGTTGCCTCCCGGCTGCGGTGAATCAGCACACTTGCCAAGATGTGCTCTTATTGCGCTTTGCCGCCTGTGTGTGTGTGTGTGATACCCGATGAGTCATCAGCCTTTTTTTTGCATCGATCCTTCCCCAATGAAGCGAAACTGCGAACGAAGGTTGTTTTTAGTACAATTTTAGTACAGAAGCTCTTTGGCACGGCTGCTCTTTGCTTTTGGCCGATGCAGGTGATTAGTATGTTGGGTAGGTCATTTTCTGTTCGGCTGCACATACTGATTTGTTGTGACCAACTACACAGGCTTGTCAATGTCAACCAGACGGCAAATCAATCCAGGACATGCGCATTTCCCTGTTCCCGAGGCTCCGCTTGCTTGCCAACGTTCGCGTTGGACGCGTTTGTACGAGCGATTAGTAGTGCTCGGGTGCCCTTTTCAGAAGGATGTAGTGTATGCACAGCGATAGTTAATCCTTCAATCCAGTGCAAGGACACGGGTTCGTAGACCTTTGTCGCTTTGTGTGTGTGTGTGAGTGTGTGCATGTCATTTTTCAGCGTGACAGTGCAGCGACAGTGAAGGAATGTGAGCTGTGTCGGTCTGTGTTGTTGCGCCTTATCTCTCTGTCTCTCGCCTCCCGTCACGGCTGGCACAGTGTGCTTAGGGATGTTTGTGGCACGTTACGTAATTCGCATCGGTTTGCTAAACCCATCTAAAGCGCATTGGTGCAACGGGGGGAAAAACAACCGCCGCGGTAGTGTGCTAATCAGTCGGCCGTATTGGGCGACGGTGGGCGTATTGAACCATCGCACTAGCATCACGGTACGTACAAACAACAAACAAGTGTTTGTCCCGTTTCTTCGACTAGTTAAGACTAGTTGCACATTCGTTGCTGTATCGATTTTCCTTTCCAAGCGACCTGACGGCTACGGTTGTTTCCCTGCCATGGCTGGCTGGTTCGTGCCGGAATGTATGCACGGGGTTCCGTGTTTTCCCATCACTCATCAATAAAGGGGGTATCGTTTTCGGGTGTTTTCGTGTGCGCGCTTTTGGGTTGAAGTGAATTTTACTTTGGCAAACCAACATGCCACGTGTGACCTTCATAGAGTGGCGTGCCCGAAACGCGTCATAAAGAAATATGATTTTAGTACTTCGTCCGTTCGTTCTGTGGGGGTTAGTCTCTCTCAAGGGAGAGGGTGGGAACGTTTTGTTTTGTGATAATTATGCTGGTTAGAGGCGGGACAGACGGTTCGGTCCTTTGTGACATTCAAGAGAGTTAACAGAAGTGAATAACAGACCAAAATGGTAAATTGAAAGGACATAAAGGTCGTACCAGTGCACATGTCCTTAACGAGGGGAATCTACACTCGGTATTTGGTGATTTTGCTTCAAATATTAGAGAAGAAGATAATCCATATGGAAGTGTAAGTTAATTGTAAGCTCCTTCATTTAATGTCCTGAAAATCCTTTTCTATGGAGTGTTGTGGAAAGAGTTTAATTGTTGTTTATCTTGCCAACAAGTTGTAAGAAGTCTGCTTAAATGCATGCCTTATCTTATGTTCTAGTCGATTTAGATTACAGCTTCGTTTGTTCAGTGCCATATCTCGTAGCTTCATGCCAAATTCGTTGCTGTCTCGATGATTGACAGGGAACAATCTTTGGCATCCAAACATTGAGCAGGATTTTTCTAAATGTTTGAAACGATGATGAATTCGATAACTTTGTGATATTTTAATGATGTTTTGGGCATCATTTTGTACATAAAACTGATCAAATCCTTAACAAACACTCAACAAATAGTTGTGCTTCTCAGGCAATTGAGAAATTATAGGTATATTTGCTAATATAACTCGATATTATTAAACCGTATTCAAACATTTGGATATACACGGTGAATTCTTGGTGACAAGTTAACGCTTTGAGCTGTAATTTTGTTATATTTGCGGAACTTTTGTATGAGATCTTAACCATATTTTCTTCACAAATTGTGAAACGCATAAAACTTGAGTTTTAAGAACATACTGACTGTAACTCTTCCCCCCTTCTAACTTATGTAGGAACGCTTCCTGTTTCAGTTCCTGCTGCTGAAACGTTTACGGACAATACTTCGCACAACTTCTTGAAAGTTATTTATGTGTCCAGTAAGCAAACCAACCAGAGTCAGCTCCAGACCAACCATTCGCCATATCTTGCGTATACTCTTGAGCACGCATCAAATCCCGTTGCAATCTGCGCCCGCTGCTTACCTCATTCCCCCCCTCACAACCACAATGATGCATGATCGTCCACGGACCGGCTTTTGATCGTACCGGCGCGTGACGTACGTTGGGGCATGGTCCAAACACCAAAACGCGCATTTATGATCGCGGATCGATTAAAAACGAGCGCGCGCGCACCCGCCAAAACCGGCAGCGGTTGATGATCGTCCGATATTTCTAACCCCCTCCGCCCCGAAACGCCTGATTTATGTCACAGACGTCAATCGACAGCTCTGCCGGGGGGAGTAAAGGGTGTGAAAAAGGGCAGATAAACCTAATAAAATGCTGCCCCCCCACCCGTCCACTGTAAACCACCGCCAGTGTTTACAACACGGAAAATCCCGCACCCGAACGTGTGCATTTGGCGTCGTTGCGCGAATTTAGTTTTTCGCGGAAAATCCACACACAAACACAGCGACGAACGTGCGTGCTTGCGTGTTTGTGTGAACTGTGAATTTTCGAATTTTCCCTGTGTGTATCCGTGTGTAGTGTGGTGGTAGAGCGCCGTCAGCACGCGCGCCCGGCCCTTGCTCAATTTGTTCCTTGCGCCTTCTAATTCAGCGCGATCATCCAACGCGACCAGTCGTCAGTCGACGAGCGGACAAACGACCGAACGATCCACACGGCGACGAGCGCGCGCGTGCTGTGGCCCTCACTTGGCGAGCAGTTCTCGAAACGAAACGAACGGGCGTAACGACGCAAGCAGAGAGCAATACGGCAAAGCAAAAAGAAACAAAACGAAACGAACCAACTTTTTTTTACGCGTAAAGTTCTGGTGCGTTCCTGGCCCGCCACAGAGACTTTGAACGATTGGATTGGTAGTTCCAACCGGTGTGTGATTCCAATATCGACAATCTAGTGAGCGTGGAACTACGGGAGAGGATAGTTTCTTTCTTTTATGAATGAAATTTCAACCCTCCCAAACCGCACAGCAGAGTGAGACCCTTAGCGTATTCGCAATAGTGTGTGTGCGTGTGTGCGCGCGCGTGTTGTGTAACACTCTTACCCTCGTTAGTGCATGCGAAATCTGCGAAATCTGCGATCGAAAACGAGCGAACGAACGATCGATCAATTAAGTAATCGAACAAACTAACACAAACCACTGCCGCCGGCACAATGTGCAACCAGGCACCGTGGCCCGTCCGGAAGGGTATCTTCCGGTCGACCGGCCAGTCAGACTTTGTACCCAACCGGACGCCCAGCCCGATCGTGGAGTTCCCACTGTCACCGCCGCCGCCGAGCCAGCCGGGGTCTTCGCCTTCCCCGCTGGGGCCGAACATGGCCAGCAATCAGGGGAGCAGCAGCAACAGCAGCAAATCCGGCAGTCCGGTCCATTCGCACCGGAACGGCATTCAGCTGAATGTGGCCGGCCCGCATTGCAGCAGCCCGCGCGTCACGATCGTCGAAAGTCCGCTCGGCAGTCCGGCCGGTAGCGTGCGGACGACGTTCGAAATTCCGATCGAAAGCGTTGCCCAGGTGAGGTCCATGTCCGTGTCGCGCTCTCGGTACGTTCGGGATGAGGTGAGCAGCGGAGCGGGAGGTGAGAAGTCCCGCGTACGTCCTTGACCGTCGGTAAACAATGGGCGAGTTTCGGAAATAGAAAATCCCGAAATGGATGTGGACGCGCGTCCACAAATAGAACATTTTATACTACTTGCCATTATTAACCCTCGGTCTCGGCGTGGCGTAAAATGGAGCGCCTCCCCGGTTCCATTGCCGGGTGTTGTCGGGTGTGGGCAAGGGGGTGGCTGGTAATAGAACAACGCGTGTGTGCGTGCGTGTGTGTGTTTTAGTTTCACTTTGCCCGCCAACATCACAACCACCACCACCACCGGTAACAGTATTAGCACCCGCGCACCTATGCAAATGTCTGAAACACGCGCGCGCGTCTGTGTACTAAAAATAGTGCCATATGAACAAAGTAAACGAATGAAGTAAAGGCAAAAAAAGAGTAAAACACCACCAACGACCTACCTTCAGGTATTGACGTGGTGGTGGTGTTGCTGTCTGTCTGTGTGGTTCTGTCCCTACTGAAAAAGAATTCTACAACCAAAAAACCTAACAAATGCAGCAACAATTTGCTTGTTGTAACGCATTTCAGTTTCTCGTTTTAAACAGCTTTGAACAACGTGTCGTACACTGCTCCAACGAAAAATTCCAACCATCTCGTACCGCGGAAAAAAAATGCCGCTATGACGTTAGTCGGTTGATCGATTGAAGCAATTTACCGGGGCGGTTTTTGGTTGTGGAGGCTGTTTTGAGAAATGTTTACACACACACACTGGCAGCTCTGTTGAAGATATGACTTTGTTGGATGTTGGAGAAGCGATCGAGATGCGATCGTGAGTTGTGTGATCGGGATCGGGAGTTTGCCGGTATGAGGAGCATTAGCTAGGGGTTTTAGGTAGGCACCTGTTGGATTGAATTGATCTTGATGTGGATTCAGGCTGTCTTCAGACGGACCTGAAAAGCTTTGACATTAACCAGAACCTATCAAAGGGTTTACACAGTGATTGGAGCGTATCCCATTCAGAAGTCTATATCCCAGGATAATGATCCCACAGCACATTCCGAAGATATCAGTAGCAATGGGAATCTTCTCTGTATGCGAATATTGTGTTTTTAGACCAAAATTGCAATGATCTATCAGTACCTTTAACTCTCATTCGTTCGTCCTATGATTCACCAACTAAAGGTTGACTACCTCAACGTTAGTTTGTTCGCAGCAGTGTCTGATAGTTAGAACAATTTCATCATACGGCGTTATCTGTCATATTGAACACTACATATGCTGTAATGTTAAATGTACAACCGGTCTAATTAAAGGTCCTCAAATGTGTTGAATGTCCGCGAGTAGTTATCGCTACTGGAAATCAACGAAGTGCGGGGTTTCAAGTACTGTCGGCACTTCCTGAAGCACAACTCTTCCACCACGTTACGTGTAACGCTGTAGCAATTTTCCTAACCAGTTTTATCTAGTTGTGGATAGAGTGGATTTTGGTGCACAAACAATTCGTACCGTAGCAGCATACTAACGATGTTTTGATTCTCTGCCGAATGATTACGATATATATATATGTAAGGGGGATAGCTCGTGTCAGAACGTGTGAGCGGTGAGTGAGGTACTTTACCTAGAACGCAGTGTTGTGTGGGCGCCACGCTACCATTAGCGACGCAAAAAGCATACCAGCACTTTACTGATACGAGCAGGTCTCTGCACTCTCTGCTCTCTCTCTCTCTGCTCTCTATTCTTTCTCTCTTCGAGCTACATTCATATAGATAAGCTTATCTGATTGTAACGTTCTTTCACAACGTTTCTTCTCTGCTCACTCTTCAACAGGAAGCCCGGTCGTTAAAAATGGGAGACTTTCAGCAGGCAGAGGCAAACAACATTGCAGCTCACAGTCGGAAAGTACACAGTGATCACTTTAGGTAACGGTTGTGTTTCACCCTCGTTGGGCTTTTCTACTAAATTCTTTCCATTTTCTACCCCTTTGCAGTGCGGAAAACAAAGCAATCTCGCAGGCCCAGCAAAAGCAGACAGTGTCCGCGAGCGGCATCTTCAACCAGGAAAAGCACGTCTCCTCCACGACCCAGTCCACCTTTACGATGTCGAACACGAGCACGATCAGCTCGTCCTCGCAGATGAGCACACTGTCGTCCTCGTCGTCGGCCGCCCTCGGCGACGACTTCCCCTCGTTCGAGGACTTTGAGCGGTTGGGAAACACGCCCGAGGAGATCGACAGCACGATCATGAAGTACTCGAAGCATCTGGCCAACTATGTGCAGAATCTGCAGCAGACGGAGCAGCTGAAGAAGGCACCGACGCTGCTAAATCACATGAACGAGATCATTCGGCGGGCGTGGGCTGTCCCAACGCACGGTCACGAGCTCGGTGCCAGTCTGTGCGACACGCTGCGCAATACGGGCGGGCTGGACATACTGATGCGCAACTGTGTGGATAACGATTCGGAGGTGCAGTTCTCGTCCGCCCGGTTGCTGGAGCAGTGCCTGACGACCGAAAATCGAACGCACGTGGTGAAGAACGGGCTGGACAAGGTGGTGAATGTGGCGTGCGTCTGTACGCGCAACAATGCGACGGATCATTCGCGCGTCGGCACCGGCATACTGGAGCATCTGTTCAAGCACAGCGAGGACACGTGCTCGAACGTGATCCGGCTCGGCGGGTTGGATGCGGTGCTGTTCGAGTGTCGTAAGAACGATGTGGAAACGCTGCGACACTGTGCCGGTGCGTTGGCCAACCTGTCGCTGTACGGCGGGTCGGAGAATCAGGAAGCGATGATCAATCGGAAGGTGCCGTCGTGGCTGTTCCCGCTCGCCTTCCACAACGACGAAAACATCAAGTACTACGCCTGTCTCGCGATCGTGGTGCTGGTCGCAAACAAGGAAATTGAGGCGGAGGTGATCAAATCCGGCACGCTCAATCTCGTGGAGCCGTTCGTGACGACGCACAACCCGTCGGAGTTTGCCAAATCGAATCTGGCGCACGCGCACGGGCAGAGCAAGCACTGGCTGCAGCGGCTGGTGCCGGTGCTGAGCTCGAAGCGCGAGGAGGCGCGCAATCTGGCCGCGTTCCATTTCTGCATGGAGGCGGGCATCAAGAAGGAGCAGGGCAACACGAACATCTTCAAGGAGATTGGGGCGATCGAGCCGCTGATCCGGGTGGCCAGCTCGCCGAACGCGATCGCGTCCAAGTTTGCGGCGCAAGCGCTGCGGCTGATCGGGGAGGAGGTGCCGCACAAGCTGTCCCAGCAGGTGCCGCTCTGGTCGACGGAGGACGTGCGCGAGTGGGTGAAGCAGATCGGGTTCGGCGAGTACGAGCAGAGCTTCTACGACTCGAAGGTGGACGGGGATCTGCTGCTGCAGATGCAGGACCATAACCTGTGCGACGACATCGGGATGAAGAACGGCATTCTGAGGATACGGTTTCTGCGCGAGCTGCAGAACCTGAAGAAGATGGCGGACTACAGTTCGCGCGACACGGACGGGCTGCACGCGTTCCTGAGCCGCATCGGGCCGGAGTACACGATCTACACGTACACGATGCTGAATGCGGGCGTGGACATCGAGTCGCTGCGGACGCTGGACGAGGATCAGCTGACGGCGACGTGCGGCATTACCAATGCGATCCATCGGTCGCGGATTCTGCAGGTGATTAAGCTGAACGAGTCGATCCCATCGTTCCGGTCGGAGCAGAGCGCGGAGAAGAATCTGGACGTGTTTGTGAGCTACCGGCGCAGCAATGGGTCGCAGCTGGCGAGCTTGCTGAAGGTGCACCTGGAGCTGCGCGGATTTTCGGTGTTCATCGACGTGGAGCGGCTGGAGGCGGGCAAGTTTGATAACAATCTGCTGCAGAGCATTCGGCATGCGCGCCACTTTCTGCTGGTGCTGACGCCGGATGCGCTGAACCGGTGCATCGATGATGTCGATTGCAAGGATTGGGTACATCGGGTGAGTTAGAGGAATCTTCCTTTCAAAAGACCTCAATATTAATGAAAATCCCCTTGCTATGTTTTAGGAAATTGTCGCCGCACTCAACTCCGAATGTAACATCATTCCCATCATCGACAACTTCCAGTGGCCCGAGCCGGAAAAGCTGCCCGAGGATATGCGCGGCGTCTGCCACTTTAACGGCATACGCTGGATCCACGACTATCAGGACGCCTGTGTGGACAAAGTGGAAAGGTGAGGGGCTTACGGCTAATGGGGCTAACTGCATGCCTCCTATGTGTGCACACGCTAGTCTTTAGTACAGCACAAGAAGCTAGTATGTTGAGGGCTCTTTTGTTCTATGTTTGTTGGTAGTTCCTGTTGGAAAGTTCGTCCCACGTCCCTTAACTCCATGCACGCACCACGTTATTAGGAAGTTTTGTTATTTGTGTTCTGTTCCCTCCCCCCCCCCCCCCCCCCCCTCCCCCCCTCCTNCCCCCCCCCCCCCCCCACTACTGCGCACCCGTATCACTTTGCACACCCTCTGCACCTCGATTGGTTGACTAAAACCGTTGCATGCTTGAAATTGCCGTCCATTTTCCCCGTTCTGCTAACCCTTCATTCAGTCTCTCTGGTCCTTGTCCTGCTGGTAGATTGCAATTAATAGTAGTATTTGTAGCGATACTAGTACCACACTCCAGTGTTTCTCACTACACCAGCCATGTGTATCTCTTCTCATTTCGGCGTCATTCCGTTGTTTCTTCCCTGTTTCTGCAGGTATCTTAGAAATTCCATTAACCATAACAAACGCTCAAACTCTACGCATAAAGCTAGCTAAAAAGCCTTACCGCAGCAAGAGGCAGAGATGAAAAGAAACAAAGAGAGAGAGAGTGTGTGTGTCTAGTGTGCGAATGTGCGTGATAATGAAGAATATGTGCTTTGCAAGACTGATCGAGACCCGAAACGCGGAACGACATAACCTGCCTGCCGCCTGTCTGTGGAGTGCTGTGGAGAGTTTGTTTTTGCTTGCTCGCACACGTGTATGACCCGTGTGTATGTGTACTGCCTGCCGACGCCTAAACGCCTAAATTTGATCTCAGCTAAATTAAGCAACTCAGCACAAACAGGAACGGGAAGAGGCGCTCTACAAAACCGGCCAGCTCTCATCAGTGTGCTTTTTTTTGTTTTTGCTCAACGGTGGCGGTGTGATAGTAGGACATGGTGCGTGTGCGTGTGGGTAAAGGGTGGACATATCTGTTATGCTTGTTTTGTTTGTGGTCTGCTGGGGATTCTGGGAGTGGCGATGTGTCCTAACTGAAACTAAATGTGTTGAAGTGCCTGTTGTGTGTGCTAAAAACAAAGGGGGTAATCCGTGTTTGAGGCGGAGGTGAATGTGCATGGAATGGTGTGGACCCAGTTGCAAAAGGATAGCATACACACACACACACGCATAGATACACAAAGGCACACAGAGACAACTGTAAGGAATCAACTCGACACGAGGTGAGCCTGCTCTGGCATGTACTTCACTTTTGTTCTGTTCATTAACAACTTCATTCGCGGTGAGGTGTTTTGTTCCTCACTCCCAACACAGAGTCTTTGCCAAGACTTTTGGAGTTTTGTTACACCCATTCTAAACCTCTTTTGTTGTTTGAATTCATCAGTTAATTTACTTATGTATTTTTTTGGTTTAAGTTTCATTTTAATCCTTACAATACTCTTTATACTAATCGAACGCTTTGTGGTTTTTTCAGGTTCATGCGAGCGGAAATGAATGGTCGCGGAGGATGCGGACTGCTGGACCATGGCAGCCGGCTGCTCAGCCGCCAGCCGGGCGATGCGACGCCCACGTCCGCCATCTACCAGCGCATGCACAGCAACGATTCCGGCAAGAGCAGCGACAAGGAGAACAGCCGTAACCTCGAATGACTAGATGCCCCTTCGGTTGCCCACCATCCGGGGCCGGGTGTGGCGGGCGGCGGTTCCACCGGCTCGCTGAACGGCCCCGGTACGGGTGCACCCGCCCCGACCGCCCCGCACCATCCACCGCGGTCGTATTCCTCGCAGCTGGCCCAGCTGTACCGCAAATCGGCCAGCCCGGCCCGCCAAGGCCCAACCGGGGGCAGTGCGGGGGCACGTGGTGCCGCCCGGTACGCCACCAAACCGGCCCGGGGCGTACCCGGTGGGATGAATTCGCTCCCTCGCCCGCTGCATCACACAGCGAGACCGTCCACTGCCGAGCTGCGGCGCAGTTCGGCGGCAGGGTTGAACGTGGTGTCCCAGCGGCCACCGTTGCCGCCGAAGATTGAGCTGCGCAGCCACAGCTACGATGGGCTGCTGGACGATACGGCTCGGTTGCAGCGTGGCAAGGCCGGAAACCGGGAGGGAACGGAGGGTGTGGGGGTGAAGAAAGCAACCGAAGGGAATGATGAGGATCGAGTGGATGGACACCGGGAGACGCCGATCGCCGAGGATCAGCAGGATCAGGAGGAACCGATTAAAGTGGCGTCCCAGATCAGGAAGCTGTTTGCGGAGCCAGCCAGTGGAGGAGGAGGAGGAGGAGGAGGAGTGGGCAGTTCGGCCGGTTCGGAATCGTCGTCGATCAAGAGCAAAAACCGGCGCTCGCGCAGTATGGACGATCTGTTCGACGATGAGCAAGCGGCCGGGCCGGATTGTAACTTCCTCGACAGTACGCAAAGCATGGAGACGCTGCTGGAGCCGGTTACAGCGGATAAACAGCCCGATACGCCGCCGCCCGTCGCCTGTTCGATGGGTGGAAACATCTGCCTAAACCGACGGTTTGTCCCGCAGGAGGAGGAGGAGCAGGCAGTGGCACCGGAGCTGTCCCGCCCAACATCACAGGAGCAGCTGTGCGAGAAGGAAACGATCACGGTGGACAGTACGCCCCGGTTTCAGGGCGGTCCGCCCGGTCCCTCGCAGAGGGACGACGGTGGGACGCCGGAACTGCCGGACGAGGAGGACGTCCAGTCGACGCACTCCTCCGTCACGTCGTCCGCATCGGGCGGGCCGAAGAAGGCGCCCAAACCGCTGATCAATCGCTACGTCAAGAAGGTGAAATCTTTCATGAAGATGTAACCGAGCTCATCGCACTCGAATAAGTAGTTGTTAAGGAGGGTGGTAGGAGGTGGTGCTGCTGCACGGCAGGCAAAGCCAGGCCATTCTTTTGTGATCCTTTTTTGCGAACCGAACGTGTGTCACATGGGCACCGAGAAAACAAAAACCGAAATACTACCGACAAGCGCAACCTTCTCCACACTGCGGCCGATGGTTCCGCGATTCTCCACTTACGTTACGGTTGCGTGTGTGTTACACGTTTATTTTTGCTTTTAAATAGAATTTGACTATGCGATGGCAGGGATGGGTGGCGTTAGTGTTAGGCCATAGGAGTTTTTGTTTTTAATATTTAAAAAAAGAAAGTTAGTTTCGCTCTTTTTCCCCTTTTTATCCCATTTTTAAACAAACTCGCTCGACAATCATCGCAAACGATGGCGATGAGATAGTTTGGGGGGGAGGGTTTTACAAACTGTTCCATTAAGCTAGCAAGGATAAGAAGACACAACAAGAAGCATACACAGAAAACATATTTACCCCTTAGCGCTTAATACTACTGTCCTTGGATCGATGTATTTTTTGTCGTGCTAATTTAATATTACCAATCGTACCACAACAACTGCTGCTATTACTACTTCTTTTACTACATCTACTACTACTACTACTACTACTACTTACATCATTGTGATTAGTTTCGCGCATACCGCCCGCTGTTGTTTGCGTGCGGGAGTGCTGGAACGTTGTAAAATATATTATTTAGACATATAATGGCGAGGGTGCGTAGGAGGGAGGAGAAGAGTACCTCTCCTTCTGCCGCTGTGGCCCTCCGATACCGTCAAAGTATCTAGCTAGGCGATAGAACCCGGTACCCGGTAGTAGTATTTACCGATTGGATGTTAATAATTCTTTCCCGAGTATGTAAATATGCGCTAACTCTCTCACTTTCTCTCAATTTCTCAATCACTTTTGCACATACGCAATGCCGTCGTTTGATGCTACTTGTTTGCGCGATTGTGCGCGCAAAAACCGCTAAGCAATGGATACATTTGACCGTGTATGTTGCCGTTGTATCATGTAAACCGTTTAAACCTCTTACAAGCTGTAGCTCTAGAGCACTAGAGCAGTGCAGGGCTGTGGTGGAATTTGGATAGTAGGGGGCGAAGGCGCGACCATGCGTCCATGCTAAGAAAAAAAAACAAAGTGCTTTAAAAACTGTGAAACCTCGGTGTAACCTTGAGATGATTTAGGGAGAAAATGAAAACATAGAACGACAACAAAAAACATAAGATACACACACACACACGCAAACAATTGTATGTTTTTAATGATATCAATAAAGCAAAAACCACACTCACAGCTAAACGATGCTAAGATGGGGTGCGCGTTTTTGTAGAACAGCGTACGAGAATGATGAGAAACTGTACGGCTAGAGGTAAAAAGATGCAAGGCGTCATCCATCAAGTACGTAACCCTCCTCCTCTAGTGTAACAAACTGTAACGTTGGAAGAAAGCCGTAGTGATGGTTAAAGTTGGCAAAAATCCGGAGTCGACTCCGATCCGACTCCATTTAATTCGGAATCGACTCCGGAAGGTAGGTCCGCCCTGCATCAACCGGTGTCGTTCGGAATCGTCCGGAATCGCCCGGAGTCGTCCGGAATCGCCCGGAGTCGTTTTGAGTCGTTGGGAGCCGTCCGGAGTCGTTCGAAGTCGTTCGGAGGCGTCCGGAGTCGTCTGGATCCATCCGGAATCGGCTACTAACAGAGTCATCCGGAGTCGTCTGGAGTCGGCCGAGGTTGGCCTTCGAAACAAAGGCCTGTATAAGAAGTGCACGCGCAAAATGAAACACAAAAAAAACACAACGAAAGGAAATGTCTGATCACAAGCACGAAGGCTCCTGTTGATTCTGACCAACTCCGATTCCGGTCGACTCTGAATGACTCCGGACGACTCTGAACGACTCCGAACGACTCCGGCGACTCCGGACGACTCCTACTGCGAACAACTCCTACTCCGAACGACTCCGAACGACTCCGAACGACCCCTGACGACTCCGAACGACTCCGGACAACTTCGAACGACTCCGAATGATTCCAGAAGGCTCCGGACGACTCCGGGCGTTTAGTGGTTCCATTTTGCCGGAGTCGGAATCGGACTATAAATAGTTGGAGTTGGACCAGAGTCGTGGATGCGCTCCAGAGAGCACATCACTAGAAAGCCACCCTAAAATTTCGTTTGAAATGAAACAAGATAAAATTATATCATATTTTACATAACGGCCAGGGTACATAAAGGCCGTACTCGCTAGTGTAATTCGCTTTTCACTAGCGCATGTAGCGGCAGCTGACCGAAGCTTTTTTACCAAACAATTTGGATCTGCTTCAGAAAATATGTTATTTTTCTATGCTTTTTTTTACTTACAATGAACTGGAAAAGTTTTGTAATTAATAGATAAATATGTTATGCAAGTATTTTCGCAGCCATTTTCGCATCAAAAAACGATGAAAGCACTACTTAATTATGAGATCCGCCACGACCATTCCCTCGATGGTCAAAAAAAGCTTTCACCAGCCGCCGCCAGATGCGCCAGTGAAAATAGAAATTACACTAGCGAGTACGGACAATGTCCCCCGGCCTTAAGGAAAAGTTGTCCCATACAGCAGTCACATTCTAATAAGATTCTGATAATCAGATTCTACGTCCGTGGTAACGAAATTGCGTCATGGCGTCATCCATAAACTACGTAACGCTTATAGGGGGAGGATGTCTTCATCATCGTGTAGGACTTCCGATGATCAAAGGTCAAATAATGGCCGTAACAACCAAACTACGATTTAATAAGCTAATAAGAGCGAGTAAGCTATAAATCTTTTCACACTAGTGAGAGCTTGACAAATGGATGATCAGGATCGACTAGAGAGATCGATAGAGCTTCCTCCTGATTTGGATGATCTCCTGTTACGATACTTTGAATTTTAGTTTGAGCTAGTAGCGTTTCGATTTAAAATAGCTGAAATAGCTGCATATCTTTCCAATTAAAACGAGATTAAAACGACATTAATTCCTAACGTGACGCTCTGGTTTGATTCCCGAAACGATCGAGTACAGTTCCGACTTCCTTTTCTTCTTCTTCTTTTCCATTTGGCCAGCATCACAACCATACAGAACAGAATTTTTCTCTCACGGGGACCCGTAATTATCCAAAACCCGTTTGCTTACATCCTCTTACATCTTTCCTACAAAAACCCTTAAAGAAATACGAAGCAAATGTGCATTGGATAAACATAAACAATAAACAACAATATCACCAAAACAAACGCCATTCTCCCACCAGCCAGCCAATACTACTTCCTCCTCGCTAGCAAAAGTGCAGCGAGTGCAGCAATCCGTCACAGTGCAATCCATGCCCCGCAGACGCTGACGGTTGCCAGTTTGTGTCCGATACAGCCACAGCCACACACGAAGCGGAAACAAATCCAACCGAACCAACCAACCAAAAAAAAAAAATGTTATAGTAGGCTCTGGAAAGGGTTCATTAACTTTATGGTCCCTCTGGACGATGATCCATAAACATAAACACATAAACACACACACAGGGCGTAACACAAAAATCAAAGTGTGCTTTGCTGTGCAATTTATTGCAGCTGCATTACTGATCTGATGCATACTTGTGTTCGGTCGATGCATTTCTCCCACGCAGCTTTTGCACTTGATGTTGTTTAATTTGTTTTTGTTTTTAAAGGGTACAATACACACACGCAGCACGAAAAAATCCCTCACATACATGTTCTAGTTTGCAACCCTAAATGGCTCGTGCCAATGCAACATGCCGTGGCTTGTTATTGGAAGTGTTTATCTCTCGCCAAGTCCAGCCCTGCCCTTGTGTGGCCAAAAAGATAGGCAAACTTCGATAAGAGTAATTCGAGAACTTTGGAAACTTTGGTTTTTGGGAACGAATCTTCATTCCCTTGCACTACTGCTCAGAGACCACGGGGGTATCATGTCCGAAGGCCCTGCCTGAGGATGCCTGGTACAGTCAAGCAAAATAAATACGTACAGTCGTTTTATTTTCTCAACAAACGCGCCCTCTGTCCCCTCCCTCCCGGGGCTCAATAAACAATGATTTGTTTTTCCGCGTCCTGTTTAGTGCCTGTCCCACTAGAGAAGAACTTGAAAGGGGAAGGTGGAAATACAAAAAACACGCACACGACTCGACGATTTAGAATAATTTCTACGACCTTGCATGTCTGTGTGTGTGTTTTCCCCCCATTGAACATGAAACATTATGCAATCGATTGCACGTGAGGAAGGTCAGGGGAGTGGGGGGGGCTATTCGTGGGTGATTGTTTTGGAGAGGTTGTGTGCAGGTTGTGTTTATGTGTGTTGCCCTTGGGCTGATTTGTTTGGTTGGGAAGAATAGAGAGAGAGAGAGAGATACAGAGAAAGATCCACACAGGAATAGGTTGGGATAGGTAAGGATTCTAAGTAACCAAGCGTTATGTGTACACTTGGTGGGTTCGTGGGTGGGTCAAACTGATGGGGTATTGTTTCGTTGAATAAGACTTGTAGGAGGAATTGAATGATGAAACTACACACTACGGTTTTGAAACTATTTCTGAGCACATACCGTCTTGTTGATTGATCCTATAACGGTTTTGAAGCTAATACTAAACTCATACCGATCCTAAAACTGTTCACAAACCCATATTAGCCATAGAACTGGAACATTTGTATAAATCCAACAAATGTACTGGAAACATAAAAAAAACTGATGGAACTGTTAGCAGTCCAGGAACCTGCAAAGTTCCTACTACGATTCAGCTACTGAGCTTCAAAAAACTTGATCTCAAAATTCAGCATTAAAATTCAGCGATCCATGTAGCTAGGAAGTAACAATACCACAGAAACCCCCAGCTTTCCAAAAAACCCTCACAAATCCCACAGGCTGCTGAAAAAATTTAGGAAAACTTATTAAAACTGCTAGACTGATTTGCTTATTGTTGCACACTCAAGGGGAACAGCCAACGTATTTCATGTGGTTGAGATGGTTTTAAAAAGCTAAAAAAATCCCAAAAATCCAATTGCACTGAACTGAACTGAACTGACTACAACGTACTGAAACTGACCAAAAAAAGTCCTGAAATGGATGTTTTTTTCTTTCTATCGAACTTACACGTTTGTTCTTGGTCTGAATTCCGTATGTAACTGCAGACTGTAAAAAAATAAAAATAAAAAATGTTTAAAACACGTTTTTAGAGAAATTGTATTTTGGTTTTAATGCATTAAAATGTATTTTAATTTTTTTTAAGCATTTCTTATATGATTGTGTTTGATATTTGATTAACCAGACTCATCCTGCCATACGTATCACCAGACATTGTCCGTCTATGACATTGTAACCGTACGGCCAGACAGGGTGAAATATACAGCAAAATGAACTATTTGACAGGTGAAATATCTGTCAGATAACGCATCACAGCAACCAGCTCCATCGACAAACTCCATCATCCAAACTCCAATTCCATCAAATAACTTCAATATCAGGTATCTCAGTCAACAATTCCTCATTTCTTACAATTAGGGAATGTTCTGCTTAAAAAGATATTCTTTTTAAGTGAATTTCGAAAGTGGATGTTGTATCTCCCCTAACCCTTTGACTGTACAGTCAGAATTCAATAGTTGGCAGCGGCGGATCTAACGGTAGGCGGACTAGGCGGTCGCCTGGGGCCCCGCCGATTAAGGGGCCCCGTAGATCGTCATTCTATAGTATGCCGTATGGACAGAGTACTAGCGACAAGGGCCCCCGGGGCTGGCCAACCATTTGCACCCCCCCCCCCCCC
>VTWG01007606.1:0-27132 GCA_008817895.1 Anopheles fontenillei | reverse complement strand
GAGGTTTTTCAAATTGGAGAGGTGTCAAATAAGAGAGGGTTCACTGTATTAACTTTGAAATATTAAGTAACTCCATTTCAAGTTTCAGCTTATTTTCTCCATATTCGACCATCTTGATTTGAAGGCATTGAAGGCGATGTCTCTTAGTTGTCACCGATTGGAGCAGATGTTTTCCGAATACAGCAGTCAACGGTTAGTGCTGCGCATCAGACCCAAAGTCCTGGACTATTTTGGAGAATACATCCCGAGGGTAAAAGCTTCAGAAAAGGTGGAAAAGGCAGCCATATTTCTGGAGAGTACAAAAAGTCTCTACCGCAAACTACATCTCGATGTCGTGTGTCAACTTGAGTATGATAGTATCGAGGAAATGCATACGCCTCTCGACAAGCTACTCGCAACGTACTCGATGCAGCAGCTGGTCATACTGAAACTTGAATTGTTGCTAGATGCGGAGGATTTGGCCGAACAGCTGTCGGACGGTCTAGCTAAGATGGATCACCTGAAAAAGCTAGAGCTGCATTATTTCGGATGCTGTTGGAGACCGCCCCAGATTTGTGCGGTGAAGTTTGTCAATCGTTCATTGCATAAGCTGGTACTTTACGTCAACATTCCCAGCGTCATCGACTGTCCCAATATAAAGGTGCTGGAAGTTTGGTACTCACTGCATGAGATGGTCTATCTTCGGTAAACAGTATGTAGAGCACGGTGGTCAAGAACCGTATTGGAAGTTGAAACAGCTGGAGGAGTTAGTAATTTGGAACAATGAACACACGGTGCAGTATAAGTGTTGCAGCGAAATAGTGCAGTTTTATCGGCAGTTGACACAGCTTAAAAAACTGAAGCATGACGCTTACTTCGTCTCAGATGAGGTGTTGCAACACCATCTGCGAATCGTGCGTCCAGTTGGAGAGGCTGTATTGCTCAGGCCTGAATATGAATAATCCAAACTCTTTGTGCCTTCTCTCTAACCTGACCAACCTGTGACAGTTGGCAATTTTGAACGCCACCAACAACCTGTCGTTCACTGCCGTCCTCTTGCCCCGCCTGAAAAGCTTTCTGGTATGGGGTGATGGGGTTCTAGGACCTGTATGGGCTCATGATAGCTTCCAGTACCGGCATGAGTTCACGATATGATCCAAGACCGGTATGGATTTGTTGTGGGCAGCCGTGCCGACCCCTGGACTTGCCGTGGTAGTTGTGCTACCACTGGTCAATGTCCAGGGGACGACAGTGTGTCACGCACACTGTCGTACGCACACTAAGCGCGGGCCGCTGAGTGTGTGTTGTGCGCTCGAACAAGCAGGTGTTGCGAGCAGCCGGTCGAGCAGGGCTCCCGGCAGGGCACGGTACGGCTGGCGCGCGGCCGAGTATTTTAATGTGTATTGTGCTTGTCAGAAATATTTATTAAGTGTACTGTTATATTAGTGTTTTAATAAAGTACCTGAGATCAAGCCAAAGACACAACAGGATTCATGATAGGTTCCAATGACCGATATGGATTCATGATAGGTTCCAAGGACCATTATGGGTTCATGAACGGTTCCAGGACCGGTGTGGGTTTATAACAGGTTCCAGTACCAATATGGATTCACAATTAGTTCCAACACCGGTATAGGTTCATGATCAGTTCCGATCAGTATGGATTTATGATAAGTTCCAGGACCAGTATGGGTCATGATCGGGTCTAGGACCAGTATGGGTTCACGATAGGTTCCAGGGCAGGTATGAGTTCATGATAGGTTCCAGGACCGGTATAGGTTTATGATCAGTTTTAGGACCAGTATGGGTTCATGATAGATTCTAAGACCGATATGGGTTCATGATCGGTTCCACCACCGGTATGGGGTCATTATCAGCTCCAGAAACGGTAATGGTTTATAATAGGTTTCAGGGTCGGTTGGGGTTCATGACAGGCTCCAGGGCAGGTTCACGATGAGATCCAGCACCGGTATGTGTTTATGATGGGTTCCACGGCAGTTACGGGTTCAGGATAGGGTTCAAGACTAGTATGAGTTCATGATTGGTTCTAGGACCGGTATGGGTTCTTGGTAAGTGCCAGGGTCAGTATGGGTGCATGTATCGGTTCCAGGACCGAAATTTTTGTTTATTTGCGCTGCCCTATAAGCTGGCCAAATTAACTAGTAAGGTACAAATACTTGAAATAAAGTTTCAACTTATCATACTAAGCATGCCATTTCATTCTATTAATTTATTATTAAATACTTACGGCAGCATTAAATTAAATACGGCAGCATTTGTGTTGTGAACATGATACAAGCGGTGCTGGCAGGTAATAACCGAATAAAAATTAACAATAGAGCCTTAATCTTTCGTTTGTATTCTGCACGTTTAAAACACTTGAGAAGCATTTAGTTAAATTAACCTTTTGTGGTACTAAGTGCGACGAAAAAGTTGTGAGATAGAGAAAAAAAAACATCATTTTTTAATGTTTCTCTCTCGCGCTCATCAAACTAAACGATTGTAAACAAAACATTAAAATGATGAAAATTGAGCAAGAGCGCATACATACATACTCCTACAAAGAGCCGTCGCGCACAACTACAATGTGTCCGTTGTTGTTTTTTTGCATAAAGTTTCCGGAGAGCAATCGCCTTATTTTTCTCCCGCCCGCCGGGAAAACCGGAGAAAGTTTTGCAACGCCACAGAGGGCCCGCCAGCGAAAGAGTGCGAGAGCGAGAGCGAGACGTACGAACGTCAACAAGCGTGTGCGTGTAAAAGTTTGCCTCCCCAACACGTGCTTCGGGTTGCGCCGTGTTGTAGTAGACGGAGGGCGCCTCCATCGCGGAAAAAAGTTGAGAACCGGGATAAGGACGGCATTACAGTCGGCGAGAGCGGGAGAGCGCTACGCGACGCAGCCAAGAAGCAAACACGACTCCCGTCGAAAGCTTCGGCTTTCACCTTCTTCGCGGACGAAAGGAAAATTCGTGCAGAAGTTATTCCATGCGAAAACGTTGCGCTGCTGCTGCTGTGTGCGTGCGCCTCCGTACGTGTGGTGTGGTCCAGGGTACGGTGGTGTCAATCAGTGAACACTTGACGGGCTTGTCCGTTGCAGCTTTCGTTTCGTTTGTTAGTTTGTTTATAAATAGAGTGCGTTGGAAGGGTGCATTTGTCCGAGTTTCGCTTCCTGGTTAAAGGAGTTTCCCATGGTTGCTTCGATGGGGAAGTGTTAGAGCAAAAGCGAAAAAGCAGCATGGTACACAATGCAAACGATACACAGTGACGCGTGAGACACGGTGATGGTGATGGTCGCTGGTAAAGCGTCAGGATCCGAACCATCCGAATTGTGACAAACGCTTTGGCCCGAGCTCTAAGCAAAAAGTTTCGTGTGAAATGGATTAATTGAAGCCGCGTTGGTTGCCCTTCCTTGGGTAAAAAGGCAAATTTTGGATGTAAAAAATTGCAATCCGCTAGCAGCAGCCCTAGCCACCAGGAAGGAAAACTCACCTCCCCCCTCCGCTCCCTCGCAACAATCGCTCGAAGGAAGAACAAAAAAAGAACATGGCAGAAGATTTATCGATCAATAAAAATAAGATGTAAGTGTGTAGCGCGGACACACCATACACATAAATAAGTGCTCGTTTTCCAGAGATAATTGCCCATCGCTTCACTCACTCTCGCGCTCGCTCTCGCTCTGGCTCTCGCTCGCGCGGCGCACAAAGTCATCGTCGCCGGGAAAAAGTTCACGATGCACGCTGTGCGCTTTCCACATCCTTAGTGCCACATTCCAATCTCCCCATTGCCACCACCATCACCGTTAGGAGGGGTGACTTTTTTCTCCGGCGCGAGACTTTTCCGAGCCGTCGTGGAAGTGAGTGTGTGCAAACGGGTGGGGAGAAAAAGACGTGAAAAAGGAAAAACAACCCATTAAGCGGGAAGGATGAGGAACTGCTGCTCGGACGGCCTGTGGGCTTGAAGGAGATGTTGGGCAGAAATCAAAGATGGTTGCCATTGTTCTGGACTCGGTTTTTTTTTCGCTTTCTTTCGTTTTGCCCCCTTGTTCGTATCCTTCTGGGACATTAAATGCAATTTAATGACTTTTATTTTATTTCTTTGTAGAACGGGGACGAAAAGGACATTTTGAAGCAAATTGAGGACAAAATGGATGTTCTCTAGTAGCTTTCAATTATTTATTTTGTTTTATGTTTTTAAATAGTTTTATGCATTTTTTTGATGATTTTTTGTTGAAATATTGAAATAATAGTTTTTTTAATGCCATTCAATTTAAGCTTTAAGTAAAAAACGAAAAAAAAAATTATTTTTTCGTTAAAGAGGCAAATGAGGCCAAACATTCAAATTATCTAATTTCTTTTAGTCAGTGGAAATTCGAAAAAAAAAACTCAAAATTTAGAGCAAATGTTGATGCATACAGGACAAATTAAACCATGCCAAATAACTTAAAATATTTTTTGAAATTTCCTGGATTGTTTTAAGTTGATTAAAAATTTTCAATTTTTTTCCCTCTCTTTTTCAGTTTTACCCAACGGTACGGCAACAGTAATAACGACATCTGTCGGCTTTGTCTAAAAAATGAAGCCCACATGGAGCCATTGTTCTACGCGAACCTGTTCCCAAACATTTTACTCACGAAAAAGATATACGATTGCACCTCGATACAGGTAAAATAGATCGAGCTGATTCCGTTCCACTCACAATTTAAAAAAATCATTCTAACTTCTTTCCCCCACCTCCCCTCAAGATTATCTACGAGCGCAACCTGCCAATGTTTGTGTGCAAACTGTGCGCCAACAAGCTGGACGAGTACGTGCGATTTCGGGACCGGTGCATCGCGAACGACGAGTTCCTGCGCAATGCGCTGGCCGCCTTCGATGCGAACGGCGGGGGCAACTGTCCCGGTGCGATAAAAATGGAACCGGACGACACTGTCCACCCCGCCGTACCACCTCAACCAGCAGCCAGCGCCAAGTTTGCCCAATGCCTTGCGGTAACACCGCTCGAGCTTAACTGTGCCCTGGTGGCGGCTGCTGCAGCCGCCGCCGGCAAGCGGGAACCGCCCGACATCGAGGAGGAAGACGAGGAGCGGGGCTATGGGCACGGGTCCGGAGCACCGTCTCCCGATCGGTCCGCCTGTGGCCGGGTGGACGAGCTTACGGTCAAACGGCCGCACAGCGACAGCGAACCCCACTATCGCAGTGGCGACGAAGACGACGAGCTGCTAGCGGACGATGGGTACGACGGTGAACCCAACCAAACGCCGGCGGAGCACGCCGACCAGCAGCAGTACGTGTGCGAGGTGTGCTCGAAATCGTTCAAAATCCGGCACCATCTGCTGGTGCACCGGCACACGCACGTGGACAGCCACGCGCCAACGGCGGACATGCTGCACGAGCGGGCCGACTTTAACGGTACTACGCCCGGTGCCGGTGGGGCCGGTGGCGGCAAACCGTCGTACAGCTGCCCCAAGTGCCCGAAAGCGTTCGTCAACAAGGGCAACCTGCTGAACCATCTCGAGACGCACACGCACGAGAAGAGCTACGCGTGCGACATCTGCACGAAAACGTTCAAGTACAACGTGCAGCTGCGGTTGCACATGCGCATCCATACCGGCGAGCGGCCGCACAAGTGCGAGATCTGCAATCGCGGCTTTTCCCAGCTGTCGAACCTGCGATCGCACCGGAAAACGCACTCCAAAGTAAGGGAACTGCACCATAGTAGTGGTGGGAGCTCGGAATCGGAACTACCCGCTTCTGGTTCCATGTTCGGAATTAATTCTGGATTCGATTTTGATTCTGCAATCGATTCCAATTCCGATTCTGGAATCTATTCCGATTCCGGAGCTGAATCCGAATCGGAATCCAATTCCAAAGCCAGTTCCGGAGTCGTCTCCGATTTCGGAATCAGAATCGGCTCCGGAATCGGAATTGGGCCGGAAATCGAAATCAGCTCCGGAATCGGAATCAGAGTTGGGTCCGGAATCACAGTCAGTTCTCCAATTTAAATCAGTCGTTTAGAATCGAAATCAATCTCGGAATCTCCATAAGAATGGATCGTTTACCACTAAAATTATGGTCTTGACGGCTATTGATACAATCGTAGCTACATAGGACCCAAACGCCTGGAGATACCGAAGTAGAATTTGATTCCAGAGCCGATTCTGATTGCGGAGTCGATTCTGGAACCAGTTTCTAAGCCGATTCTAATCAGAATTGGCTCTGGAATCAGAGTCAGTTCTACAATTAAAATAGGAAGTTTTAGAAACAAAATCAGTCCCAGAATCTCCAAGAGAATGGATCGTTTACAAGTAAATTTAGGTTCTTGGTGACTATCGATACAATCGTAGCTGCATAGGACCCAAACGCTTATTCTCATGGAGGTGCCGAAATCGAATCTGATTCCGAGCCGATTCGGATTGCAGATTCCGGAGTCGATTCCGGAACCTATTCTGGAAACTGATTCCGGACCTACTATCCGGAATCGATTCCACAAAAATTTGGAGCTAGTCGGAATCGATTCAGTCCAAAACTGCATTGTTCCATCACTACACCATACCTTGCTTCTAAAAAGGACTCCTCGCCTAACGCTTTTCCTCCACTCTTTTCCATACCCAGGTCAAACCGTACAAATGCCACCTTTGCCTCAAAAGCTTCACCATGCTGGACAACCTGACCGCGCACAGCGCCAAGTGTCTGAAGGACAAGTTCCGCTGCACGCTCTGCTCGAAATCGTTCGCGAAGGAGGGCAACCTGCTGTCCCATCTGCAGTCGCACAGCGACGGCATCGTAGAGAAGATGTTCAAGTGCGAGATGTGCCCGAAAAGCTTCAAGAACAAGGAGGACTGGAAGCGGCACGTCCGCGTGCACACGGGCGAAAAACCGTACACGTGCGACATCTGCTCGAAGGGGTTCGCGCAGAAGGCGAACCTGCTGTCCCACCGAAAGACACACCTCAAGCCAAACGTTACGTACAGCTGCGACCGGTGCGCCCGGACGTTCCGCTCGCAGAAGGTGCTGCAAATGCACGTGCCAAAGTGTACCGGTGGGGCGGGACCGATCGAGGGTGCGAGTGTGCCGCCCTCGGCACCGGTAACCCCCGTGTCCGAATCAATCCCGGATTCGCCCAGCCCCGGTGCGGGCGTGTCGCTGACGACGACATCTTCTTCGGCGGTGGACGCGGCCGCTAACAGTACACCGCCGACCCTGTCCGAAGCGCTGTCTGATCTGTTGCGGTACGAGATTGCACTACGGGCACCGCTCGAGCTGCAGCAGATGCTGCTGGGGCACATCGACCGGAAGGGCAAACCGGCGCAGGCCGGTCCGGGTGGTAAGGCGGCCGGGCGGCGGTACCGGTGTGACGTCTGCTTCAAGGGCTACTCGCAGTACCCGTCGCTGATCAAGCACCGCAAGCTACACTTCAAGGTACCTCCGCTGGTAAAGGTCCTGGCAGGGAAGGCGGGCCACCATCACCAGCAGGACTACGAGGACGGGGAGATGGAAGAGCCGAGCGACGGTCTCGTGCAGCCACCGGGGGAGCTCCACTGTCGGGGAGTTGGAGGGATCGGAGATGCACCACCACAACCACCACCACCACACCACCAACCGACCGGCGAACCGATCGAGCGGCCGTACAGCTGTGATATATGCGGTAAGACCTTTAAATACAATCGTAACCTGAAGGTGCACGCCAAGCTGCACGTCAGAGCGAACCGTTTTAAGTGTGACAAGTGTACCACCACCTTTGCGCAGGCGGAAGATTTGCGGCGGCATCTGCCCACCCACCCGACCGCTGCCGGCAGGAGCTTCAGCTGCGACTACTGTGCGAACCGGTTCCGGTCGAGCGAGGACCTGAAGCGGCACCGCCGGTCGCACACCGGCGAGCGGCCGTACCGGTGCACCCGCTGTCCGAAGGCGTTTACGCAGCAGTCGAACCTGCGGGCCCACGCGAGGATCCACGACCGATAGGGGGCGCCGGTGTGCAACAGGTTGGACCAGCCGGTGGACGAATGGTGCCAATGGGGCCCGACGTTGGAAGCGTGCCGTTACATCAGCCAACGGTAGCGTCGGTCGAACCGGCGTGCGTTACATAGTGCCAGCTGTCTGTTTACGCATGGGATGGAGAGAGAGCAGGAGAGAGCTGGGAGAGTATTTTGTAGACAGCACCGGATAGGGTTTTTCACGGCCCAGCGACGACAGCTCTTAAGGTGCATTAGGTTAATGGGTAGCGCCCCCGCCCCCTGTTTCGTTCTCGTTTTCTATTTACCGTAACCGTTAGGCCACTGTTTTTCTATTTCCCTATTGGATATGGTGTGTTTGTGTTGAGTCGATGTGTTTTATGCCCGAACGATGTGCAATTGTGATTATATTATTATTATAGTCAGTAGCAGAAATAAATGTTGTTTCGTGTAACTTTCATTGTGAAGAGTTTTATTTTTGTTTTAGGAACCAAGCAGGGACGACTCGCGGGATAAGTCTTATGGTAGAATTGATAATTCAAACGAAACTGGATGTACATCTTTTCCATTCTTACTTGTACGGACGTCACCCTTCGTAATCAAGTCTTTGTAAGCAGTGAATTGGCAGATGGTCTTGTGATATTCAACAAAGATATCGCACGTCAGGCGATGTACTGAATACCCCAAGGTGGATACTTATATCATCCTCTATTTGGGAACTCAAATCCTTGTATGCACCAATGATTTAGGCATCATTGAGCTGCCGCTCTTCTATAAAGCTACAGTTTGCTAAATAGCCTAGCTGGTAGAAGAGTATTTTAGAAAGAATATTAATAAGGCAAGACTAGATAAAACTACTGACCAATTCCGATCAACGACCATGTATGTAGAACCGAGTGCCCTTCCAATGCAAAATAATGGAAGATGAGTTGTGCACAAAGATCCTGTTTGCGAGCTGGACATTCTAAATATAGACTGTATATAGAGGAATCATTATCTTAAACTATGCTTCGCGGTGATTATTGAATCTGGGACTGGTACAGTGTCGTAGACGAGTCCCTAAACTGTCAGACGACTGTAGGCCTTAGTGATTCAAGGAGCCACACACGCTACTGAGACATAGGCTCCATCCCAATCTGATGAAACTCTCTTAGTCGCGTTCGAGGAACATTTTCAAAAGGTTGATTGGCCTTACAGACTTGTGGGGATAAAGGAGCCGCTAGAATGATGAGATGTCCCAAACAGTTCAGTTTTGGTTGGTATTACCGACGGTGGCGGGTATAGCGATAGGCGGACTGAGCGGCCGGCAAAGCCCCCGTCGTTTTGGAACTGCGTAGAGTAGTCCCTTAAGGGCTCTCGTAGACGAGGGTGGCCACATGGCTCAAGAAGCAACTGAGCACCACAAAAAGAACGCCTCATGAATTCCTTCTCCAGGATCTTCCGTGAGGCCATTTTCTATGTAACGTAGTACAAAGGTGAAGACGAGAATATTCCATAACATCTTGAAATTGCTTTAGATTTTAATATAATCTAGGTACGAAATTAAACGCGGATGTGTCCTCTTACATACCAAAATCTAGAATTGATTCCCGTACCTTCACTTCTCGGGCGACTTCCACAATGTTTTACTTTGTTTACAAAACTCAAGACACAGCTCGGACAGCCGTTACCAGCGCTTCGCAACCAGTCAGTACTCAACGCAGAGTTGTAAACGGAATTCGCACGGACATCGCAATCCGCTGTCAAACATGACAGTGCACGCACATACACAAAGAGCGCACGAAATACGCACACGGAGAATTTACGGGCTTAGCTGTGAAACTGTGCAAAAGTTGCAAAACACTGTGTAGCAGTTGCAAAAACAAAACAAACGGAAACAACCAACCAACTGCATCACGATCAATGGCCACTGCAAGCCAGCCAGCCCCGAGACGGATAGTCCCAGCACAGACACGAACGGCAGCAGCAGCAATCTCCCCGTTGTTGTAGAAGAAATCGTTAGCAGCAGCAGCAGGGAATAAGAAGCACACACACACGGAGAAAACGGGCAGGCGAAGAAGCAAACAAGAAGCAGTGCACAAAAATAATGATTGCCGAAGGAACGGCGAGCGCAACAGGGCCCCCGACGAAACCGTGGTAAACAAGAGGGCGAGCGAGCGAATTACAAGTGAAAAGAGGGGGAGGGTTGCCGCGTGTGCGTGTGTGTGTGTGTCTCTGTGCGAGTTCGAAGGGAGGTGCTGCAGCAGCCGCCCGTGCAGTCGGCACAGCGTCTTTCGCGGGTACGGATTTTATCCGACGATGAATGTAGCAGCAAATCGCCACATAAAGGAGGAAACCAGCAAGTGAGTATTGAATGTGTGCCTGTGCTGTGAAGTGAAAGGAAGAAGGGGAGAAGAGTGTGGCTGTGTTGGAAAGTGATCCAAATTATAGGTGAGAGCGCCAGAAGAAGGTTCAAGGATTTTCAAGTGCCAGAGGGAAAAAAACTATCTCGAGGGAAAGTGTGTTATGCGTCGTCCTTGGGGACGGAACATTTCATGGGGAGAAAAGGAGCCCGTATGTTGAACGAATGTTATGCCATTGGTTGTAATGGGTTGACGCAAGAGAAAGGACCGCTCGTCATAGGCAAGAGAGATGAAAACAGAAAAAGTTGGAGCTGGTATAATGAAACGGTCCGAAACGAAGCAACACACCAATCCAATTGGAGTAACAAAAAAAGAAAAGAATACAAGAAACGAAACGATACACACATCCTCCGACCGTGTCTGTGAGCGTGTAAAAGGCAACCAATGACCAAACGCGAAGGGAAAGCGGGGAATGCATCCAAGAAGGCTGAATTAATGCGGCGCTGACGATGGCGACGACTGCGGACGAGCATACGCGTAAAAGAAAACATAACACGAAAAGGTTCGCCTCGTCCCCCTACATGCCTGTAGTGTCCCCCCCCCACACACACACACGCATACACATATCAACGAATGTTCGCGGTCTTTTTGCGCAGATTCCACCGCGCGCGCAAAGGAGAAGGAGAAGGAGCAACCAAACCCCGGCAACAACACGCGAAGGAGATACGCGAGAGTAGTGACGGCGGTGTGTGTCCTACAAAACAGCATACAACTACCCCCCTACTGGCTCTGCCTATACACACGCAAAACTATTCACTACACCACACGCGATCGGCACCCCACCACAACCAGCCAGGCGCGATCGTTCGCCGCCGCTGCACTTCGTCTCCTTGCGCATGCAATGCAAAAAGGGCAACATCGCATCGCGCGCGGACTTGTGTGCATCGTTGGTGTGTTTGTGTGTGTGTGTGCTTAGTTTACATGTGTTTGTTGCTATGTCACTGCTCCGCTCCACACACTCGTCCGCGGAAAGGGCCGAACCGTTCCCTTCCACGCAGTCCCCCCCCCTTAAGTAAGGGACGATTCGAGCGCACACTGCGGACTGAAAGAAAGCGAGAAGAAACTGGTTTTTGTTTCGCGCGCGCACCTCCCCCTACCGCCAGCCTTTCATTTATTATTGACCCGGCGGGGGTAACAGGGTGGGTGGGGGGTATAGAATGTGTGTTCGCTTGCGGTGGGCTTTGGGCGCGCGCGCGTTTGTTTGCGCGGCATTCAAATCTCAGCAGAACCGCGCAAACCGGATCGGCACGCAAGTTTAACCAAGCACGCCAAACGACTAAGTGTGCCTGGCTTTGTATGTATAGCTTTTTTTAATGGAGAATTTTTGATGGTGTTTGTGAACCGTTCCTTTTTCTTCGTACAATTAAGGATTCGTGTTTTTACGAGCGGAGCAAAATTACTTTTCTCGTTGTATGTTCTCTTTTTTTGACCCTTCACTAAACTCTTTCTCCTTCTCCGAACAGTGAACACCATGCTGGTGAAGGTTGCGACAGTGAGGACGGCACTGGAAGGGACATTGGACAGGGGAATGATGGAGAAGCGGTCGAAGATGACAGAGAATGCCAGCAGCAGCAGCAGCATCAGCGCAGCACGCGAACGATCTACAGTCTCAATATGAACGTGTGCCGGTTGTGTCTGTCGGAAGGGCACGGGCACTTGCAGCCCGTTTACTACGCGCAGGACTCGCCGGACGAGATACTGCTGCAAAAGATACTGGAGCTGACCACGGTGGAGGTGAGTTGGTGGCGTTACGAGCGTGGCGTGTTACAGGGGTTTGCAGGGGGTCTCATAGTTGACGGACACTTCCTTGACTCTTTCCTATAGGAAATGAACTCCGTATGATGGAAATTGAACTCTATGGCACCCTTTTTGGACAGGCTTCTTGGAAATTCCTATTGGATTTGTCCAAGAAGGGTGCTATAGAGTCCAATTCCCATTACATTAAGCTCATATTGCTTAGGAAAGACCCAATAAAGTGTCCCACAGCTATGAAAACTCCTGGTAAACCCTGTATATTGCCACAAAATAAAACCTAACAAACTCTTCCCTTTTGCGCTTTTAGATCACCTACGCGATCGATTTTCCCACCAGCGTGTGCTTGGAGTGTCTGGCCAAGCTGGACGAGTTTACCCACTTTCGGCGGCAGTGCATCGAGAACAATGAAATGCTGAAGCTGAAATACTACGAGCTGAAGGCGGAAGCCGAAGCGGAGGACGCACAGTACTGCTCGAAGCAGGAGCTGAAGGACGAGGAGGCGCTGCAGCTGGCGGGCGTGAAGCAGGAGGAAGAGTTCATCCAGCTCGAACGATCGGCCGTCATTGCGGAGGACGAGCAGAATGGTGCCCCGGTCGACGAGCAGGTGACGTACGTGGAGGAGGAGGAGCCGGCCGGCAATGAGATTATCATCGGCGATGGGGGGCAGGACGAGTACGGCGCGGACGAGCAGCCCGTGGCCGGCACGAAAATACAGTACGTCTCGGAGGACGGCACCATGACGGAGTACATTACGGCCGGTGCGATCGTGCGCCGGGAAGCCGGCAGTCCCGAGCTGGAGGAACCGGCCGGCGGTGTTGGTGAAGCGCCGCAGGAGATTTACTACACCGTTGGCACGGATACGTACGCCATTCCGGCGGTGGGCGGTACGGAAGCGGCCGGCGGTGGTGGCTACGTGCCACAGGTGTACGCCGACCAAACCGAGATCGAGTGTACCACGATCGAGGACCATCTGCCGGAGGAGTACGTGGAGGAGGTGCCGGCTGTTTCGATGACGGCCCCGAACATGGCCCCGAACAGTGGCACCCATCCGGTGCTGGCTGCGTCCCGCGGTCGGCACGACCGTCCCTTCGTGTGCAAGCACTGCAAAACGAGCTTCAAGTACGAGCACAACTACGACCGGCACATGAAAAACCACGCCAAGGTGCTGTACCGCTGTGGCAAGTGTTCGAAAACGTTCGTGAAGCTGCGCAAGTGCCAGCAGCACTTCCTGAAGGCGCACTCCTCCCAGCGGTACGAGTGTGACATCTGCTATCGGACGTACAGCTTGCCGACGCGGCTGGAAAACCACGTGATCGAGATGCACTCGGTGAACGGTATGTATCGGTGCGACCGGTGCCAGGGCGAGCTGTTCACCACCTACCTGGACTTTAAGGCGCACCGGTTGCGCTACCACCCGCGCACCGAGGAGTCGACGGCGGTGGGGACGGCCAGCGCCGACGCGACGCCCGCCATCATCAAGCAGACGTCGTTCTTCGATGCGGTGCACATGGAGCACGTGCTCACGTCGAACAATTCCTGCACATCGCCGGGCGGCGGCAGTCCCACGCCCAGCTCCGAGGAGGACCAGCAGCAGCAGCAGCAACAACCCGTGAAGGTACTGCCGCCCGCCCGAGGCAAGCGACCATCTACGGGGAGTGGTCCCGCAACGCCCCGCACGCGAACGCGCACCAATGGCCATAACAATCGCGCAGCGAAGGCGCAAAAACCGCACGCGACCATAACGACGACTCCGCAGCCATCTGCACAGCACGAGGTCATCCTAATAGATGACGATGAACAGCAACATCAGCAGCAACAGCGCCAACTAGAAGATTCGCCACTCTCGAACGGCGGCGCCAGCACACCGACGGTGCACCGGGAGCTGCTGCAGCAGATCGAGGAGAGTGAGGCGAACTCGCTCGGTCCCAAAATGTACACCTGCGACAGCTGCCCGAAGCAGTTCGTCCATCTGAACAACCTGAAAGCGCACATCTACGCCGAGCACGACAATGACAAACCGTTCAAGTGCAAGGTCTGCCCGATTTCGTTCAAAACGAAGGAAATTCTCGTGATGCATATGGTAAGGCTTTTGGCTTTGGGTGGTTGAAACTAGTGATGGGCAGATTTGGCAAAAATTCGGAGTCGATTCCGATCCGACTACGATCATTTCAGAACTGACTCCGGAAGGTATGACCGCCCAACATTATCCAGAGTCGATCGAAATCGTCCAGGATCGCCCGGAGTCGTTCGGAATCGAAGTCGACCGGAGTCGGCCGGCGTTAGCCTGAGTTGTTCGGAGTCGTCTGGAGCTGTCCGGAATTGTCCGGAGTCACATGGAGTTGACCAGAGTCGGAGTCATTCTAGTTCATCCGGAGTCAATCGGAGTCGGTGGGAGTTAACAGGAGCAATGTGCTTGTTATTAGGCATTACAGTTCGTTGTGTACAGGCCTACAGGCCCATACTGGCCTTTGTTTCCAAGGCCGACTTTAGTCGACTCCGACTCCAACCGATTCCGGACGAATTCGGGTGATTCCGATCGACTTAGGAGGACTCCGACCTCGAAATTCAGTCGATAGTCTGTCGATTCTGGATGATTTCAAACAACTCAGGGTGACTCCGAACGTATCCTAATGACTCCGGCTGACTCTGGACGACTTCGAACGACTTCGAACGACTCTGGACGACTCCAGACGACTCCGACCGACTCCGATCGACTCCGACCGACTCCGACCGACTCCGACTGACTCCGGACGACTCCGGGCGACTCCAAACGACTCTGGACAACTCCGGATGACTCCCGATGACTCCGACTCCGAAAGACTCCGGAAGATTCCGGGCGATTCCGGGTGAATTCAAACGACTCCAGATGACTCCAGATGACTCCGGGCGACTTCGAACGACTCCGGACGATTTCGACTCCAAACAACTGCGTGCGACTCCGGACGACTCCGGGCGATTCCGACTCCGAACGACTCCGGGCGATTCCGACTCCGAACGACCCCGGAAGACTCTGCGCGAATCCAGACGATCCCAAACGACTCCGGACAATTCCGAAGGACTCTGGGTGATTCCGGAGGACTCTGACTGCAGGCGGAACTAGTGGTTCGGATTTTTAAGGAGTCAGAATCGGACTAACAATAGCCTGAGTCGGATCGAAGTCGCTCCAAAGAGCACATCACTAGTTGTAACCATTGCCCTCTGTTGGACCTGTTTACTAATTGCATTTTTTCTCTCTCTCCTTTTAGCTACTCCACACACAAAACAACGGTACCACTTAAAACGTGCCCCAAACCACGCCATTGTGACCTATTATTATGTGCCAAAATCCTTGTCCTCTCCCTGTTGGTGGTGACATCTGGTGTGTGAACTAAATGTGATTCACCCGATTCATCCATATTGGAGTGAGGGAGCATGCAAAGGATACAAGATTTCAATTTCCGTTACATCCCTTTCGGAAATCCGTATTTGTGAGTGTGTGTGGGTGTGTGAGTGTATGTGTGTTTTTACGCAATATCCTACCATACCATTGTAATCGGTGGTGCTCTTCTGTTACGTTAAGATACGATACCGTATTGTCTAAGTTTGCTCATTCAATGAGAGATGGAGAGCAGAAAGAGTGGAGGAGAAATTGAGGGTGTGCAGTGCTTCCTTTGTTCCGGAGTTCCTTCTGGATCGAATTTTTCCGCGCCCCACTACCCCGCCACACATATCGGAACTGTTTGTGTTATAGCGAAGGGACTTTACGCAACAATAGGCGTATATTACAGGGTTTTTCAGGAGGTTTCATGCGTGTGGGACGCTTTATTGACTATTTCTTACTGGAAATGAACTTAATGTGATGTACCTGGATTTTATAGTATCTTGTTGGATCAATCCAATAGGAATTTCGAAGGAACCTGTCTCTAGAGTCCAATTTCCATCATATGGAGTTCATTTCCCATAGTAAAGAGGCAATGAAGTGTCCCACAACTATGAGAACATTATTATTATCACAGTGTGGCCTTCCAGAAGCAGAAGCGACCTTCTGTTTGAGTTCTGTCTTCTCTCTATTGCACTAACCTTTACCTTTCTTCCGTTACGGCCAACGGTCAGCTGTGTGCTCATTATTAACCATCCCCGTCCTCTTCGGTGCTGATCAATGTTACGCGCAAACACACACACAACAGAAAACAATGCAAACAAATCTCGCCTCTAGTTTGGTAAGTGGCCGTCTCCTCGCGTTTAGGACCTTTAGAATGGTTTAGCCGTGCTATAATGCGTTACGTGTTTCGGTTGGGGCTGTTGGGCCCATTCTAGGTAGGACAAATTAGGTAAAGTAAGTCGTACGCGCACATTACGCAAATAAAAGAATGACACGTTTGAAAGGTTAGGGTACGTAGTTGTTAGATTTTATTCTTTTCGTTTTTTTTACTGAACGTTTTTCTTTTAGAGGGAAATAGTAGCAATACAGGGGACAGCCAAGTGCAGGTTTGCAATAGGTCGAAGCGACTGTCGGAGAAAGTCGGGGCAACTCTTTAAACCATTTTTTTTATCTTCTAAGAGTGTAATAACTTGTGCAACGAATCCCCATGCCCCATTTGCTCCCACTATTGCTACTACTACTACTAGAGCCTGTTGCAATGTACAATTGTTGAATTTATTTTACATTTTACACTCTCCTGTGTCGACGACTACGAGAACTGTATTGTTTTTTTTTTTTAAATCGTTCATACTATTGGCCAATAAGGTTCTATAGGGTATTTCGTGTCATAGATAAAATACTGAGGGAAAATTGATGAAAATGACCAGTTCGGACACCCCTGAGGGAGACGAACCCCTAACACTTGCGGGAGAGATTATATAGTAAGAGAACAAATCGCCATAAACATAAACAGAAAACACGTGCAAGCAGCGCTACCTGGAGACGCGCAAATGTAGCATTAAAAAAAGAACGTAAAATACTTTCTATCCTTCAAAACGAGTAAAAGGACAGCAAGCGTGTTAACCAATAAGATTGGGAGAGAAAAAAAAAGTTATAGAAATGGTTTCTGTGACAAATGTGAACGTTTTTTTTTCTTTGTCGTGTTGTGTATTGATAAGACAGGATGCATGTTGCCGTTGTTTCCGTTTTCGCTCCGTTTCTCTATATATTTGCTGTTGTAAATGTTAATGCACGGTTAAAGATTTCACCTCTACACACAAATGCGCAATATGCAGAGACAGCGGCAAGCTGGAAACACCGTGTACACTGCGCGGCGTAGGCTTATATAGGATGTATGTATTATGAAAACGCAACGGAAACCAAGTGCAAACCGCGACGAGAGATACTACACACAGCCCAGCAACTGTCATCCTAAGGATCGGCAAACGGGCAAACTGTTCGGCAAATAGATAGATTTCAATCGTAAAACATAGAAAATAAAGAAATGATACATCTCAATTCGCCTCTAGCTGCATTTCGTTCGATTGCGCCAAAGATAGCGGCTTGTTTGCGCATCCAAAACGCAAGTGCTGTTGCGCACATCATCGTTACAATAGGTGGAAATAGGTAAAAATCTAATGGTATTCAATCTGCCTCCTCATCGTCGTCATTGTCTTCCTGGTGGAATTCTTTCACGGCTGAAATCTTCAGCACCTCGTGGGCACCTTCCCCGTCGTCACCGTCGGCAGCCGCCCGTCCACCGTCGGTATCTTCATCGCCGGCTCGCGAGTGTTTGCTTTTGCCGGCGTCCTTTTCCTTCTTCGAGCCTCCCGACGTGGGTTGCTCCAACCCGGCCGACCAGGTGCCGCGCGGTATGTCCGAATAGGCAGCCGGATCCATCGGATCGAGTGGGGCAGATTTGGGAGGTCCACGCGGTGGACGACGGTCACGGTGATGATGATCCCGGTCGCGGTCGCGGTCACGATCACGGTTTCGATCGCGATTGCCGAAACGATTGCTGTAAAAGCAAAAACAAGACATTAAAGCACATTGCAGCATTCGATTGTGCGCATTACAACTTACTCATCACCCCTCGGCGCTGGACTGCGATCGCGATCTCTTCGGTCACGGTCCCGTCGATCCCGATTACGCTCCCGATATTCGCGATCCCGATCCGTCTCGGACATGCCCGTATCATTCCCGGCATCATTACCGGACGAGAACGTGCGCGACCGCTTCTCATCTTCCCGTCCACCACCCGATGGCTTTGGCGGTCGTTTCGGGGGGTTCACAACGGGTGGTTTAAGATTTTCCAGTCCCATCGGCGGTACTGATGGCAGCTGGGCGCCAGTATTAGCCGGCCCGATCAACGGTTTGGCCGGTGGCACTGCCGCCGGTGGATAGCTTTCCACCACAACCGTTGGCGGGACGGCCTCACTCGCCGCCTCCTTCTGCTTCTGCTCTTCCATCAGCTCGCGCCGCAGCACTTTAGCACTTTTTGACAGCTTCGCATCCGGATGGGTCGGCGGCAGCCAGGAGACAATGCGCGTGTCCTTGTTGTAAAAGTAGAACGCTTTGCAGCCGACGTCGTACTCCTTGCGCCAGTTCTTCGGCAGCGGGTAGCGCTCGAGCAGTCGCTTGACGCGCTTGTCGTAGTCCTTCTCGATCTCGAAGTCCGCCTCCCCGTACCGCTTGACGCAGTACATCGTGCAGAGATGGTAAACGTTGTACTTGTTCTGGCACGCCTCCACCGACTGGTAGCCGTACCGTTTGGTCATCTTTTGCTTCATCTTTTCCGTCCAGTCCTGCGCTGGGTTGCTTTTCTTTTTCGCCGCATACTCGAACGAGTCCGGATTCACCTGATCGTACTCGTCGTAGTCTTCCGCGATGATTTCCTCGTTCACCGCGTCCGCTTCACGGCGCTCCTCGTCCAGCTCATCGTCCTCCTCGTCATCGTCATTTTCGCCGTGGTCGTCCGAATCGCGGTCGGTAGTGGCGTCGGAATCACGCTCCCGGTGGTCCCGGTCCGAGTCACCTTCCGCCGTAGACGGTGCTCCTCCTTTCGCTGGATGCGAATCGTTCGTTCCGGCTGTGTTTTGCTTACCGGCACCGTCCGGTATGATGCCACGCTTGGCAAGACGCTTTAGAAGCGCCTCGGGTAGCGTCATGATGGCAAATTTTCGGTGTTTTATCGGTAAAATACGGTCTCTTATGTGCTTTCTGTACGGCTCCCGGTAGCGAAACTTGTTTTGTTTACATCGGCAAGCGTTTGACAGTTTAGCTGTCAGGGTTGTAGTCAGAGGAGAATGCTCCTTGAATCAAATCAACTGTGGTAAATAATAATTTTTCATTCTGCATTTTTGTCCGCATTCGTGAACGACGCAATTTTGAAAAGGTTTTGTCAGAAAGTCTTCGGATAACAAGGTAAAATTACTTCTCTATCATAAAATTCTAATGAAGGCTGCGTTACTTTCAGCATTATTATCAGCATTACTTTCCAGCGGTTGTTTGGATGCGTTTTATTCAGTTTACATCTTTACAATGGCAACCGCTACGCAAATTATAGTCAGAATTCAACAGATTAACGCTTTTCCGTGGGTTTTCGAGATTTTTCGAGGAAAACCACGTGATATGCTCTCTGGAGCGCACCTACGACTACGATCCGACTCCGACTATTGTTAGTCCGATTCCGCCTCCGGGAAAATGGAACCAATTGATCCGCCCGGATCGGCATCCAGAGTCGTCCGGAGTCGCCTGGAGTCATTCGGAGTTGGAGTCGTCCGGAGTCAATCGGAGTCGGAGTCATCCGGAGTCGTCTAGAGTCGACGGACGACTCCAAACGACTCCAGATGACTTCGGATCATATTGGGCGCACCTACCTTCCGGAGTCTATTCCGAATTAATAGGAGTCGTATCGGAGTCGACTCCGTATGTTTGCCAACATTACCCATCACTAGACTGGATAGTTCCATGACTGAGATAGGTGCTGGTACTATTTTTGGACCCAAATTAGAAAGCTAGCAGCATCAGGGCCTGCAATGGGGACATGATCTGTTTCAGGACCGACATAGAATCTTGATCAGTTCAAGGACCGGTATGGGGTTGGGATCAATTCCATTACCGGTAGATACATGTTCCAGGATCAGTTCCAGCACCGGTATAGGTTTAGTGTAAGTTCTGGTATGGGTTCGAGATCAGTTCCAGGGCCGGTACGGCTATGGGAGCAAATCGAGGACCGGTATTGAGTCAAGATCAATTGCAGGACCGGTGTGGGATCTGGATCAATTCCCCGACTGGTATGATGTCAGGATCAGTTAAAGGACCGGTAATGGGCTAGAATCAGTGTCACGGCCAGTGTAGGTTTATGGCTAATTCTAAGACCTGTATGAGATTGGAGCCAGTTCCAGCATCAGTAAGCTATCTGTAAAATACCAGCATCGACATGCGATCAGGATTAGTCCCAGGATCGGTATGGGTTCTGAACCAATTTCTCTTAATGTGTCCCTTGGAGTTGCAAGCCACATGGAATTTGCATTGTCTTTTAAAAAAATCCGTTGCTCGCATCCTAAAGATATACAAATTCTTGAAATTATCTTGCATAACCCTGTAACCGGTCCAAATTAACTAGTTTGTACAAAACCGTCTGATTAGCCTTTGGATTTAACTCCGGATTTGATTTAGGGTTCAGTACAGGCTCGGTCTAGTAAAAAAAACCAGGATCATATCTTCATAAACCTGGGCCAGTTCCTGGACCACTATCTGGATCAAATTTCCCATAAATTCAATCTAAACAACACCCACCGATTATTGCTTTACGTACATTTGGTGACATGTATTTCAACGTTTTGTAAAATAAGGGACACAGCTTCCTTGAAGCTGAACTTAGGCAGATACACAGTTCAGCGCCCCTCACGTTCGTATAAAAAAGATTGACTTATACATTAAAAAATGGTGCTTAATTCTGTGATTACTTACATTATAACATTCATCATTACATGCTAGCATAGTCGGGCGCCCCTTGATGCGTGCACTTTTTACTGTTTGATTAGAGTGTGAATCGAAAAAAAACCATTTTGCTAAGCTGCTCGCGTGAAGCAGATGTGATCGTCGAATGGTAGCCGTTGTACTGTCGCTTAAGTACAATGTGTCTGTGTGTCCTTTGCATCCTTTTTTGCCGTTGCTTGACTATTGAGTGCAGCAATGAGGGCGTTGAGGTGTTTTTTTTTGGTTTCAGATTCACCCGACCAGAAATGCCCAAGCGCTTCCCTGGCATGGCTGGTGTGTCCGTACCTAAACTACCTAAGAATAATATGATGGTCCCATGAAACTGGGCAAGATAGTGGAAAAACAAATCGGCGTGTGTGCCTTTAGTGCCGTACCACATCAGCAAGCGAATGGCCAATGGCGAATTCTAAGGAGTTCGTTGAAAAATGATTTGAACTAGCAGTCCCGACCGTGTTCCCTACGTTCGGTCGTTTGAACACGCGCGGGCATCATCCCACCCCGGCCCGCCCCCTGCCTTAGATGTAGTATAACCGCACCACCGACTTGCTGATAAGCGTATCGCCGTCGTAAAAGCTCGTCTCGATGGTCACGTTGCCGTTCAGCACTTTGGCCGGCATCATCTGCGACTCGGGCGCGGCCTCGATGGTCGACTGCCAGGTGTTGGTCGTGTTCGGGCTGACCCATCCCATCTCGAAAAACCATTCCTCCATAATGCGCCCCTTGAAGAGGACCTTCAACAGAAAAGAAACAGAAACACGAACGATGCGCCGCGCACACGAAAGGGCAATTAATTAATCGATAATTACACTTAAATGACTCCTGCAAACACGCACCGCAACCCGCGCGGCCCACTCTTGCTTGCTTACCTTCTGATCGAGTCGAAAGTTTTCCATCGCCTCGACGGTGCTGAAGTTGATTTCCCGCGACACGGCACGCAAGCTGAGTATCTTGACCGGCACCTTCGCCTCGTGCTCGACGTCCGGGCAGGAGAAGTCCTTGTTCTCCTGCCAGATGATCTTACCCGTGTCCGCATCCCGCAGTATCATCCAGTTGCTGCAAACGAGGGTAAAGACGACTCAAATCGTACAGGGATAAACACCAATCACTCTGTAGCCGCTGCATCACTTACATTTGAAATCCGTTTAGAATTTTCTCCCCTTTACCGAGATCGTCCGTGCCCATTGCTCGCTTGTTGGTGTGTCTGCTGGGGTGAAGAAAAAGCCAAATTTACTCTCCTTCTATGCGATGTGCGCTGCAGTAAACAAATAACTCGGCCGCAGCTATGATGCTGATGACAGCCGAAGTTTGACGCATCGGTCGGGTTTGTTTTGCCGTGGACAGGGGCCGGCAACACGATTGAATGGAACTTAAAAAGAAAATTAAAGTTAGGATCCAAATTATGGACAGCTTCAAATGCCGGACATTCAGGATGTTTTTATTTAATTTCTTTATATTTTGACTGTGACCATGCTAATTTTCAATTTTAAGATGACTGGCATGATGTACTAGAATCAATTAAAATGTGTTATACCCTTAGTAGGCCTTGGTGGCACAGTAAATAAATATTTGTTGTCGGCCAGTTGACCACAGGCATTCTTAGCAGTTTTGCTTCCAACCGATACCAGTGTTATTTGTTCCCTAATTCCTGTTTATCATGCAAGTAGTTATAAATGTGAAAAGAACAGTGTTTTGTCAAATTGTGCTATGAATTTCATCAAAACACATATTTAGTTCTGATCGGAATTCAAATCAAGAATTTTTATGAAGTTTTAAATTCCGGACAGCCGAAGTAAATTGTGATAAATTGTATTAAACATATTTTTTTAGACCGTGATAATTTCAAGAAAACAACGATATTTGAATATATATGTGACAAATGTCTTGATGGCCGTACGGGAATTGCCGACAATGCGCATATAATTTATTCGGTTCTCGGCATCTACGAGTAAACGAGAAAAGCAGCACCCAAATCCCGTTGTTTTTAAGACCGTCGTTTTGTCAGTCTTAGGGACTATTTCACTCTGAATTGAGTGTTGAGAACATAAAACAAGTTAAAAGCTAAAATAGTGTAGTATAAGTGTAAATTTGAAGAGAATAGACGGAATTTTGAGGCTGCCCAGAATTTGAATCACAACGTCCGTAATTTGAAACATGAGATCGAAACTGCACGGAATATCAATAAAAATATCGTTGTAATTTCATGTTTGCAATGCTTTGATAAAAGTTAAGGTTTGTTTTATTAAGTGGCTAGGTTACAGAGGTATATAGAGGTTTGGCCGATAAAAATTGAATTAGTCAGAAAATATTAGGCCAAAAATAAGTAAAATTTTGTACAATAAAATGTCCAAAATATGATTTGAGTTATTTCTTAGTCAATAGTGAATCAGTTGAGAACCTCTGCCGTTTAAGGCCAGCTGTCAAACGGTTCGCCCGAAACAAAAACAGTCGCGTAGGAGGCTGTCAAGTGGGAAGGTGGTGCATGCTCAAGGAATTTCGGTGCAGTGCAAGACTTGCACACTCGCACCAAACCCAACCCCTCCGTCCCGGGGGTTAAGCATTAGCATAAGCATAAAACGCGATGGTTTTTAATGTGTGCAACATAAGCTCGGCTTAGCGAAAGTTTAACCTCTTCAACAAAACGTTCCTTTCGTGCTCAAATCAACCAAATCCGAAGTGCTCGAAGGAGTGCCAGTGCCATATGATTGCGAATCCCAGCAGGCCCTCTTGAAAAGGAAGTAAACAGATTGCGTGTGTTTGTGTGTGTATGTGTGCAGAGTGTACTACGTCCGCCGACCGCGCTCGTTTTAGTTGCCGGGTGCGTGTGCCCAATCGATTGTGTAATATCGGCTGAAGAGGGCAGTACTGTCCCACAACCACTAGACGCGTCCGTATGGTTCACCTGGGCGAACTTTAAAGGGCACACGTCCATTAAAAAGAGCGCCCGCTCTTCCCCCCTCGGGTGAAGAAGGGTACTTTGGAGGGTGGTTCGGTCAGCCGAGAAACAGCAGCGATCTCGGACACAATGTCGGTCAGCGGGGACAAAATGTTATCAGAAAGCGATGGTGGTACGTATATACAACAGGCGAAGGCGCGCGCGTCACTCTTCTACGCATGCAACAGATGAGACCCATTCGAACGTTCCTCAAACCAATTGCTTTGCTTCGTCCCATTTTAGGTACCTCGAACAAAGAAGTATCGCCCACTGGCAGCAACAGCTCGCGGCGTGATGTGGCCGAACGAATCAGTAAATCTGTGTAAGTGTCAAAATGCAAATAGAAGAACACAAAAATATGCTGTCGGCTATTAAAAATATGGATCACCCCCTAAGGAATGGAAGGGGAAGCAGGCGCAAGCGAACAACACGCTGTCACGTCTCGGTCTAGGCAGTTCGGAAAATGTGCTGACTAAGATCCAGCCATTCTCGAGCTTGGGCACGAGTTCGGGTGTAGCCGTTGCCGTTCTGTATTAATGCACGAGCGATTTGGCTGGTACGCCGCCCTTAATTGCACCATTGTGCAGCAATCAAGATGGGACGCGAGACCGTGCGGGTGTTGCATCGATGGAGGAGTGGGTTTTTTTGGGGGCGGAGAGGAACCGAAACGGATTTGATGAACATCATCATCGCACGGCTGCTGGAATGATTGAACGAAGCCACAACACAAAGCCTATCACTAGGCCGTCCGGGCGTTATCAGGACCGATTGATTGTTCAAATTGTGTGTCGTGGAAAAAATCGTCGAACTTATCACGATAGCACGGGTGTGACAGTGTGTGACGGGGGCTACAGCACACACTATTGAGGGCAGCTGACCCGTTGCAAACGGGGTGGTTGTGTCGCAGAGGCGTAGAGTTTGATGGTGACGCCCGCGGAAATAAGTTGAATGAACTTGCACGGAGTGTGTACACTGTGCTTTTGTTTGGACGGGACAGTTTGGCTTTCCTTTTCTTAGATAAATTGCGATAAAGGTCCCATATTTGCACAATCTCACAACGATTCTAGCGACAATGAATCGGCAAGGGGAATTAGTGGGAATATTTATAGATCTAATTGATTTGATTTTCTGACAATACATCACGTGTGTTGGAAGCAATCTAATCTAGCAAAACGGTAACGTGCAATGCTTCTTGTGGATTAGAATTTTCAGCTTCACGTTAAACAGCTGATGTGTTAGCAAGGTTGCTATCTACTTTGGGCTAAAGATAAGGGACATAATAGAGCCATCACAAGTGGTACTTAAGATGCTGGTAGGAAACGCACAGTTTGCCATAGTGTGTACTATTTTAGGGTTTTCTTAACTTATCTCAAGGTAAGAAGGCATTTTTCCCCCATATCGCGATGACGTGTGGTAGCAAAATGACTCAACCAAGGCATAGATGAGTTCAACATTATGCTACGACGAAACGAAGAAGGATATCACTGTGGGTTTGAATGGTGGCAATCGATTGATAATAGAGTTATAATGTTAACCTATGTAGAACATATGTTTTGCCTTAGCATTCGCAGTATTAGAGGTTGAAGACGTTGATATTTATTCTAGTCGTATAATTTTTGCACAGGTTCTGAATACTCTATAAGGGTCAAACCAAGAATGGTGATCAAACATTTAGTTCGATTGCTATTTAATTTAAAAAATATAAATTATTATACATATTTAAACATACATTAAACTCTCTCTCTAATCAGAGACCTCTCCAATTTAAAAAATGGTAATTTTTCAAATAAGAGAACAAGTTGACTGTATATTGAATAAGCAAATCATAGCTTTGATCCTAGGCTGGTGGAATTATAAGAATATATTAATCCTGAAGGGTTAACTCAATATTTCAATCTATTTGTCTTGTTGAACGAGACAAAGCGTTCTAGACTGTAATTCTTGATATCGTAATGACTCGGCAACAAACTCCACCGAATGATTCATGTAAAGGCTAGGCAGTCACTTAATTGGCTCGATCCCCAGTTGATCGTCTATGGAAAATACGTTCTCATAAACGTGCTTGTGACTTTTGTTTTTCAATTTATTGAGTTGCTCATCTTAAAAATAACGTTGTAATTTAGGCAAACACACTCTTAACAAACTCCTAACAAACCTTAAAAAACGTTAACTTAACAACAGCTTTATCAACCGCTTTAGGCCGGTTTTTAATGAAGCGTTTTAAATTAATAACAAACCGCTGAATGGTAAACAATTGAAACCAAAACACCCACACCGCTGCACCAACACCAATACATCACAGCAAACGATTTTCTAATGTTCGCCAACACATGTGCGTTACTCACGCGCATGGTAGTGTCGGTTAAAGTTTCCACCAATACCACCGACACAACTCAAAACGACGTGATCGCAGACAACCCACACAGCTGGAACAGGCGATAATAGTGCGCGCCTGTTTCCACTAATCTAAGCGAGGCGATAGGCCATCAAACGGCGTTCGACGGCGTAAACACACCAATACAGGAAGGAAGGTCGCCCTTCTATAGCAGTCCCTGTTGGTAAAGCTCTTGGAGCCCGCGAACTGACAAAACCGCACCGCACGGCCACAGTTCGTTTGGAACCGTTCGTGAGCGAACGTTGAGCTGCGCGCGTTACAACATACTTTGCCGGACGGATCGGATCAGTTTTAGTGTATCCTGCACGGTTTGGTAGTGGCGTGTGTTGGAGTGGCTTCCCGTGCGTACGTGTGGGTCGATTTAACACGGGCGCCGGCCTAGGCAGTTGTGTTGCTACTAGTGGCAGTGTCGAATGGTGAAAGTAATATGTAACGGCCAGGAGGGTACAGGCTATTTTAACACAGTATTAAAGATCCGGCCCCGGCCTCCGGTGTGTCCGAAGTTGTGAAAGTTGGGAAAAAGCTTGGCAGTGAAAAAAGGCGGTAGTGGTGGCAAGGGAGTAGTTGGCCCAGTGTTTGTAGATTGTAAAACAACGCGAACAGACAAGCCGAGCAGACAGACCAACGAGATGCGATGAATTTCCTCAAAAACATCAACAAATCATCACAGCAGAACGGTACTGGACACGGTGTCCAGTACGCACTGCTTATCAACAATGGCGGCGAAATTAATGGGTAATGAAAAAAAACTAGCCTTATCTGTTTGATGATGGTGAATAACCAAGCTTCCAGTTGTCTAGTGTGTTATTTGCTTCA